>RJWH01000864.1:437952-541724 GCA_004363575.1 Solenodon paradoxus
GAGAGAGAGAGAGAGAGAGAGAGAGAGAGAGAGAGAGACAGAGAGAGAGAGAGAGAGAGAGAGTTTTGAGATCCCCAGAAACTAAAAAGACATGATGAATTAGGGAAAAGCCCAGTGCATAATGAAAATGATTAGGACTAGGAGGTAGATCAGTTTATTTAGGAATGAATACTGAGCCTAATTAGTTTTGAGAAAGGAAGGCTAACAGTCTTGCTTCTCAAATGTAAGAAGGATTATGACATGAAGCTGGAGACCAACACGTCCCCAATTCCTACCAAGAAGTTAGAGAAAAATCAGGAACAAATTTCTTTTTAAACACAGATACAGGTAAACTCAGAAAAAACGACATCTAGCTCAGTTGTGTTTCTTTATCATTCCTAACAGAAAATAGAATGAATGACTCACAAGGTCTTTGTCAGGCTTCTGATTCTGATATTCAATCACATGGCTAGTCCTTCAGCAACATAAAGCTGAATTGATTTGTAGAGATCATTTCCCCTAGAAACAAGCTGATAATAACATGAACATTCTTCCAGTGAAATAATAACCTGAAGCAGATTGTGTTTTGAGAGCCTGTAGTATCTCAAGAAAGAAACAGATAATAATACACAGGGTAATTTGAGGAAGGAATGATTCATGTCTGGAAATCAAGTACGACCGCGGTTAAAACAAAATAGTATGTCCCAAACCAAATCTTCCTCTTTGCTAAGTGCATGAAAGAGGAAGAGAAAATGCTACTGACTTTTCTGTTTGTTAAAACTGGCTTGTTATCTATTACAATAAAAATGACTGACATATTTAAGTAATGTCAGTTATCTTTGTGATCCTCTATTAAACACACAGGGCCTACTGTCTAGTTATGATAAAGCATTCATCAAAAAATTTCTTCCTGAATATCACTACTAAGCAAAAAGACATTTTTTAAGCAAGGAAGGAAGGAAACAAGGAGAGGAAGAAACATCTTTATTTACTTAGTTATTCATTTTTGTTTTTCACCCGGGTCCCCAGGTCACAAATCTGGGTCCACAGGTTTAATGGGGTTCCTACACTATCGTCTCAGCTTCTGGAGCCACAAAGGCAAACGCTCTCTAAGCAAATGTTTAAAACTTATCTAATAAAATACCACAGAATTCTTCATGTTTACTTAGCTAAAACTCTTAGCACTAAAGCAAATTTATTTTAGGGATCTGAAATGACTGAGATATACATGAAATGTTTGCCAAAACAAAACTAAAACTAAAATGCTGTAGTCAACAATGTAAATTGCATGCATTCAAGGGTCATAGTTCCACTCTACATAGATTTAAGAGACAAAAAAGACATGCACAGAAGCAAAGGAAACATGGATTAGGTTTGATGGATGCAAACAGTGAATCTAATTTTTCTTGCCATGCTAGGTGGTTTATTAGAGTTTTATATTTCATAAGTTTACATTGGTGGTCCTGTCCTAACTTAACAAGACTTCTCTCCCTGTGGGAAATCTTCAAGAGATAACTGCAATATAAGCTTTGCAGTTTTAACCTAAGATAAATTAATAATTTAAAAATATTGAATAATAAGGCACAAGTTAAAGACTCAGACCCAAAGACTCTAGGTGAAATATATAAGACAAGACAATGGGTTCAGGACAAAACCAGAATAAGAAACTTGCTCTCTTAGTTTCTAATCAAGTGTTTTTACCACTATGCCTATGAAACACGGTTTTGTTTTGTTTTTTTTTTTTTAAGGACAGGTGCAGGTAGAATGAAGGTAAGCAAGCAGGCAGGCAGGAAGAGAGAGGAGGAAGAGGCATTTTATTTTTATTTTTTATTTTTATTTCATTTTTGCCTACCTGGACCTGGCACTTGAAGCCAGGGGTATGTGGCCTATGCCCTATGGAGGTGATTGACCTAACTACTACTCCACCAAGGCATCCCTTGAAACACTTTCTTAATATGATAGGGTTACCCTAAATTTGGAAGTGTGTTGAAACAAATTCAACAACACAGAAGCTCACAGTATGGAAGACATTTACATTTTCTTCTCACTGAAAAAGAAGTGCTGTAAGGGGACCTACACCTATTGTCTGGATACCAACAGATTCCACAGACAGTATATTTCAGTGGGTTTTGGAATTAAAGGGTGGCTTCAGATCCTGGCTTTGTCATTTAATATCTCTCAGACCTTAGCAAGATATTTAGATTGTCTAAGCCTCAGTGTTCTTTCCTTGGTAAAATAAGAGCAATAATACTAAACTCAAAGAGTGATAGATTGAATATAATAGGTGCTTAATAAAATCCAGATAATTTCTCTATCTCCGCCTCTGTCAATTTCTCCCCTGCCTTATACTGATTTTTCTACAGGATAATAACAGCATTCACATTTAAAATCCTTAGCAATTACCACTGAAAATGTCATTATAGCAAAATAATGTATAAAAGGTGCAGGCAGGAATGAAGGTGAGTAGACAGGCAGGAAGAGAGAGAAAGAAGAAGCATCCTATTTTTATTTTTTTTAGTTGTTCACACTGGTCGTCTCCCCCAGGACCTGGGATTCAAACTTGGTTATAGGGCCTGCGCTCCTTTGGAGATGATTGTCCCAACCACTGCTCCATCAGGGTGAGCCAAAATGCTCTATGTAGTAATGATACTTTCCATGGGAAATAAAAGGATTTTGAAGATGACAAAACTGTTCCATAAGGGAACAATGTCCTAGGAGCAGAACCAGAATTGGTTGAAGTAAAAGGATTTTTACTTTTCTATTTAAAATAGGACAAGAAACATATCTCCTGGAAAAGGTCAACCTAAGCTCTCACTCTTTCTGAGATTTCTTCAGGAAAAGAAATCTTGCTTGACAGCTGCCAACTCTTGATGAGACATACACATTCAGTACAAACTACGTGAAATATTGGGGACGTCATCAGAACTCATGAGGATATATGGGCAATATTCTTATCCTTTGAAGAAGACGCTTTTACCTCCAAATAATGTCTTTTCATCAATGTTTATCCCTTTGGAGACCCATCTTTGAATAGGTAAGTATAAACACGATAGCACTTTTAAAGAAACATTACAGTCTATACTTCCCTTCTGATTCTTTAAGCTAAGCTCTTATTGTTTTGAGATAAAATGATAAATGCATTCAATGTGCTATCAGTAAAACCAGGAAGGTAACATATAAATACTTAAAGATAGCAGGTTGACAGTTAGAAAGCTGGAATTTAAGTTGTCTTTGCAGCATTGAAGCGTCCACTGACCCTGAGTATCAGGGATCCGTATGCACTTATGAAACCATCCACAGAACTCAACCATCTTTTTTTCTTTTTTTAAAGTATTTATCTTATTTAAACAATTGTTCCCCCCAGCCCTGGATAGCAAACCCGGGTCCTTGGGATATATGTGGACTCGCATCAGCCAGAGGCAGAGATTTACTTGCTAAGTCACCAGGGCACAGCCGATCTCAATCATCTGGACCTAAAATTTTAATCAGGGTGGAGACCCACAGGTGGAAAAGGAAGATGGTTTACTATTAATAATTCTGTGGCCTTCTTCCTTGCACCACCTCGACTCAGGGCCCAGTGTTCTCTGCAGTTCCCGAGGAAAGTGTGCTAGCGGCAAAGTCCTCATTATGACTGTGGTGAAGATAAATACCAAGTCAAGAGTACAGGAAATCTATTTTATGTAGTGACTGTTTTGAGATTTGTCAGGAAGCAACTGAAATGGATGGGAATAAAATATTCTCAGACTCTGCTCTTCAAGCAGTAAGGCTTGTGCTCTAGTAACAAATCAGTGTACCTTAGGGTATTGGAGTTAAGTGGAATATCACAATGCAGTATTCTTGGTGATTGCTGAGTGGTAACTTACTGCTCTGCTCTAAGTCATCTAAGGATGACTCAGGAAATCTGGAGAAATAACTTTGTCTCTTTTGAGTCTGAACTAGATCTGCTATTATTTACTGTCTTGTTTGCTAATAAAATTATTACATATTCTGGAAATCTGGATTTATTTTTAGTTTGTGTTAGTCTCTGTTAGACACTGTTTTCTATTTCACAAAAGACACTGTGAACTCTTCCATCCTATGGCTTTATGTAGCTGTAGATGACAGTCTATTTTAATTATCTTTCTAGAGACTTTTTTTTCCCTCCTACTATAGTGACATTTTTCAGACACTACTCTCAAAAGCTTGGAGGTATCTCTGGCTCCTTATCTTCCTCACAGTACAAACCCTGCCCAGCTGCTACGACTTGTTCTCTCCTCTCAATCCACACTAACACCTTTCTGGCTTATATGGACCTACGGCTGATCAGTTCCAAGTTCACCCATTACGGCTCACTCATCATGTTTCAGCTCTGCTTTAGGACACAGACTGGCAGGCAGTACCCAGAGATGATCCTAGACCTCTCAGCATGGCTTTTATAGTTCTTCATAAAGGGAATCTATTTAATTGTCAACTCTGACTTCTAATACTTCCCAAGAGGATTCTTCCAGATTGTCAGTCACCTTTTAAGACAACCATTGTTTCTCCTTCTAGCTTCTAAGAATTTCTCAAGTTGTTCCATCTGTAAGCAAGGACCACGGCTCCGCTACACTTAAACATAATTTACCACCATCAAGTCCGTGGAAAGTCTATAAATCATGCAAAATCCTTCATTCTCAGAATCGCTGCTGCTTTTCTCTTTTCAGTGTGACATTTTGTAAGGTAATTTATCTAGTTGCTTTGTCTTCTAATTGTTTCCTCTTTGGAAAGCCACGTATCTCCAAATCTGTGTGCTCAACACAAAGGACAGCTTTTATTCCTTTAAAATACCTCTCAAAATATTTAATATAAGGTTGTTCACAAAATATGTACATAATACATCCTGACTTTTTGCAGGATTAATACCTTTTTTTAATAAAAAGTAGGTCTCAATAACTGTTTCTGACATTACATATAAACTTCCAAAAGCCAACTTAAGTCTGTTTTTCTACTGCTATATATATTTTTTTCAATGTCAAAGGTTACATAATATGCTGCTAGTAGCTAATTATATATTCCTGACAATGTTTATTTTAACTTAGCAGTCTACATCTATAATAAACTACCAAACCTGAATTTAGTATTTAAAAACTACTATTTACATAAAATACTTCATAAATATGATCCTACTCTGCAAAGATTTAATAGCACCAATTTTCACTGATGTCTCATTGCTGAAATTTAAGGAGATAAGCACATATTTATTATACATTAAGAAGCATCTCTTAATTAAATCAAAAGACATTTAGAAAAGTGAATTGTACGATGAAAATCAATTTAAATTTCTATATCATAAATGGTAAAAATTCAAATGGATTAAATATAAAAAATACAAAAAGAGGAATAAAATATAAGTGGCATTTACTCAAAGGGTGAAAATCAACATTCTAAGAGTAAGAAAGTCACATATTAATAATTAAGTTGATTTTTTTAAGCTTTTTTTTTGAAGGGAAGGTGCAGGCAGGAATGAAGGTGAGTGGGCAGGCAGGAAGAGAGAGGAGGAAGAAGCACACATTTTATTCAGTTGTTCACCACTGGTTGTTTCTCTGACCCCAGTCTTGAACCGGGGACCATGGTATATATGTGGACTATGCCTGGTTTCAATTGCTAGGTCACCAGGACGTGCCTAACTGACTATATTTCAAATTTGCCAAACATTATTTATATCAAAAATATCTTCAACTAAGGAAAACATCGCAAAAGATTAAGGTCTAGATATTTAAACAAAGAATTAAGTTTCTTATATAAGAGACCACTTGCAATTCACTAAGGAAGAAAAATATCTAGAAGTATATGCACAATTCTATCTCTTGCATCTTTTCCAACAGACTATAGGTTGATGGAAAGAGACCTCTGATGATTATCGACTTTAAGTGTTTCATTTATTTAATAAGGATACAGAAACTGTAGAAATGAATGTGCTGCTCTGAACAAACAGATGTTTCTGGCACCCAGACTCCATAGTAAGAGAGTACACCTGTTTAAGCAAAGAATGCTCTGCTTGAGAAACTTACAGGTAGGCTGTGCCCAGCTCTGTTATACATGGAGCTTGCACCACTGTTGTGGAACTTACACACACGTCACTGATAGGAAGGTCTTAGTTTAAGGTCCGTCTGCGTCCAAGCCTGTCTCATCAAGGTCACATGTACAGAAGGGGAAAAGGCTTTCAATCTAACATCTGGGTGCCTTTGAATTCCATCTCCACCTTTAGTTTTCCATCTGTCCTGGGAGACCTCTTTCTCTATATTCTCCAACAGAGTAATGGACAAAGGGCATCAACTGGCAGTTCGCAAAAGAAGAAATACAAATGTACACACATAAAAATTTATTCAACTTATTAATCCAATGAATACAAATTACAAAATAGTAATATACTGTGTTTCATCTATCAGGTAGTCAAAATTTTAAAGCATGGCAACACACCTATAAAAATAAAGATGGAAATACCAAATACCAAAATAAAGACAAATTCATATTATCCAGCTGCTTTTCTGTGTTGTCCAATTTAACATTAAATATGAAATAATTAAAATAGATAAGTAAGGGTATTAATTTAAACTCCCATAATATTGTATACACATGTTGATTTGTTCTAAAGTTCCATTTCTATCATATCCACTAAAACCTATCATTTTTACTTGGGTTTCTCAGAGAGCACAATACAAATAATGATAAAATGCTTTAAAAATTCTGATGACTGAAACCTGAAACTCTTTAAACAGGCTCATTTAAACAACCTGGTTCATGTATTAGCACATTTTGTACCCTGCCATCCATACAATGGTACTGCATTCACAGTAAATGAGACATAGTCCATTATAAGGGAATGTTTCAAACTTGTTTTCTGCAGCAACTGACATTTCATTCAAGCACTTTCAAATCCCTGAGGAATCTCCATCTGCCATATGTCAAAAATGTAAGATCTCTCTTTGCGAACTTTAACATCCTTATAAAAACTAGTTGGAAGGGCAAGTTTACTTCCTACTGATTACTTTGATATTGATCAATTCAAGATAAACTAATAAGGCAGTTGGTCTGAATAATCTTCTCTGAAGTCATAATTTTCCAACTTTCAATGTGTAAATAGTAACTACTACTCTGGCTTTACATAGCCTATTTCTATTTCTATTGGAGATAGCACTTATGACTCAAGGTTTTAGTCATTTTTGTGTATTTCAACAAAAAAGTTTAGTTTGATAAAGTCTCAAGAATGTTCATTAATAATCAAATATAGCTACATAATTTTGTTTTATACATGCATTTTTATTCAGAAAGGATATTTAATGTGGCTAGTGTACAATGGTAGAAGTTGCTAAGTTACTAGCTATTTAATTCCTGGAGCAAAAAAATATATATGCACATATGATATTTGATGGAATTTAGAGTCCATGGTATCAAAATATTTAGGTAAAAATAATTCTTATTCAAAATATTTTACATTTAAAATAGTTTCATAAAATGGTTCTTTAAAAAGCACAGACACAAATCAAAGATCAAAGAAAGGATAAGCTACCTATGTCCCTGGAGTGGTACTAAGAGCAGCTCTGTCAACTCAGGCTCCAAAGTCAGCAACAACCTGCTTTCCATTAGCATGTGGGTATGCTTTTTCTTTTTTTAACAGGTTTACAGAACTATTTATTTTAAATAAAGTATAAGTTATGACTCAGAATGTACTGTCTCCTAAATATTTCAAAGACATGGGCTCTCGATTTCATCGAATACCATAGCTGATAGTACACTGACTTAATATTTGTTATGATTTCAGTCAATATTAGATAGAAATGTACCTTCTTTTAGTATCTCCTTTCTATAGCACACAACAAACTAAATATGCACACAAAACTGTAAGATAAAAGATGCTTTAAGGACTTCACAGTACCGTTAGTTTATGTTCACAGTATCCCTCTGTTCTGATGCCTGAGAGACCAGATGCTATTAAAATTTCCCCTTAATCTCTTGCATGTTCACCTTCTTCTCTTTCCTTATAAACATGCTACAATATCTTCCAACATAAAACACCCCATTCCCTCTATGGTCCAGGAATGACCAGTCTTGCTTCCTTCTTTCTTCATTGAGCTTTGGAATGAAAAATGCTACATTTGTGTGAACTTTATTTCAGTCATCTATTTTGGAATTTTTAAAAATATCTTCCTTCTCTCTAACCCCAAAGCGATAAACTAATCAGCATGTCCTTATTTGAATTGGTCTCTCTTTCCTTGGCTCAAATTTGCTGGGGTTCTATTTTAGTCTTCCATTTTGGAGATTTTTTTTAAAAAGTCTTCCTTTTCCCCAACCCCAAACTAATGAACGAATCATCATGTCTTTATTTGAAATGGTTTCCCTTTCTTTGATTCAAACTTTCATATTTTCTCACTTTGATAATTATAATAGTGTCTATTTGGTCAATTTGCTTTCAAGTTTGACCTCCTAGTCCATTATCTACTCACTCAGCAAAATCTGCAGTCCAGGTTTGGTCACTGGGTGAGATAAGCACAGGGTTACATGGTGAACAAGGGCATGCCCCCAAAGAGCTCTCTCTCTTTGGGGAAGACCATCAACATTCTACAGTGCTTTCACAGAACTTGGTAAAATGCAAAAATGACCTTGACATTCCTCTGGATTAAAATCCCTCTGAGCCTCCCTTTACGGGAAAAACATCCAAATTCCTTAGCCTGCTCTTGAATACCCTTTGCAATATGGCTGGGGCAGCTTGCACAGTCTCTATTCTCATCTCTCATCCCATACACCCTGGGTTCCAGGCACCCGAGAGCTTGTGGCTTCTGGAACAGTTTCTAGGGATTTTACATTTCTTTCGCTGCTTTGTCTACCTCTTTCATTTCCGCACACCCTCTAAGGCTGTGTTCCCAGCCCATTTCCTTCTTCCTTTCAGAAACATTCTCTCCTCTCCTACCCCCATCATTTTTGGAAACAGGCTGCATTGAGCTGACACTAACTTTATACGCTGTGCTCTAATACCGCTCACCACGTTAAAATACAATGACAACTGGACTAGCCTGTTTGCCTGATCAGTCTGTGAGTTTCTAGAAGTCAGAGGTTATGCCTTACTCCTATGTGTTTTCCCAGTACCTGGTACAATAACCAGCATTTATTATTCATTGAATGAAGACTGAGTTGATATACTAAATAAGAAATCCATTAAAAAAAATCACCTCATACTTCATTTCATTTTCAGTTTTTATGTGATTTAATATTTACAATCAAAATACTATTCATAAGACATTTTTTAATTGTCCTTTCCAAGTTCATATGAATTTGTATCCATTTTTATATGCATTCAGAAAGCTTTTACATTCAGTTTATGAACAGCCTATTCATTATGGAAAACTCTCCAGTGAACTGATAAATGTAAGAAAATTCCAATGTAGTAAAAGCCATTATTCAAACTCTTTAGTAAATAATATATAAGATCCTCACATACAAATTTGTACAAGTATGAATGTTAATAAACAGAATTATTATGACTGAGAGGAATATTGTATAAACAGCACCCAAAAAAATCAATTTGTTGCTCTTCAAACACTTGAACACCCTCTGAATGGCAAATAAACTAAGGTTCTATGGCTTTAACACTTATTTTTTCTATTTCAGTGATAATTACATCAATAAACCTGATTCAGCATTCACCACTATTCAATTCATTAATTAAAGCAATTTTACTGCTACCATTGTGATTTTTCAAGGATATCAAAAACACATTCAAAAATCAAAATAGCACACATCATCAATTTTGATATGTGCATGGTATGCTTTAACTATAATTTTAACTTGACAATTAAAATGACATTTAGAATCCAAACAGAGACAGCATATACAGCACCTATTTTGAATACTCTGACCGTATTTCCTTGAGACTAAAACAGGACACAGGGACAGCAAAAATGGAAAGAGGTTATGCACTGGTGACTAGGGGAGGAAAGGAGGTGGAGCAATCCGAGCAGGAGCAGAGCAGTCAGACCAGGCACAAGTAAGTACTAAGCGATGCCAATCGGTGATCACATAGTAATGATACGTGTGCTGGTGGGATTTCATACAAAGGGCTAGGGTCAGTGCAAAGAATATTGGCACCTTAGGCAAAAAACAAATTCAGAGCTCCTGTAAGTCCTGCTCTAAATGTTTTGCCTAAAACGCATGCTGCTATAACCATTCCAGTGCCAGAAATGTCAATTAACCCTCACAGCGCCAGAGATAACCCACATAGTACTTATCTGTAGCTCGACCATGCTGTGGTGTTCTGTTCCCTTTGAAGTAACAGGCACACATGAGGTGAGAGGGGATCCTCTTTCTGCGGTTCCTGTTTCCTCACAGGCAGCAGGAATGGCAGTACTCACGGCCCTCCTGCAGTCAGCAAGGTTCATCTTTAACGTGGGGCAAAAGGGGCAGCTGTTTTTGGGCCCCCTCAACGGACTGGGCCAGGGCAACTCAGCATCCCCTTCTGCCCCCCATTAAAGACTGCCCTGGTTTATTAAAAACAGGACAATATTGACATTTATATTAAAACTACGGGATGATAGGGAAATGTGAAATAAAAGGCACTGTCCCATTTAATATGGTAGATTTGGTCACTAAAACTTCAAACAAAAATACTTAGAACACAAGCTGAGGAGGCATAAGACTATCCCTGTGAAGAGTAGCAGTCTGCCAAGAGATTCTGAAAATCCTCTTAGAATGGAAAATACCAATGCATATAAACACTTTGTTGACAACA
Source organism: Solenodon paradoxus (assembly GCA_004363575.1). Lineage (NCBI taxonomy): Eukaryota > Metazoa > Chordata > Mammalia > Eulipotyphla > Solenodontidae > Solenodon > Solenodon paradoxus. Next base: position 448,673 of record RJWH01000864.1, read on the forward strand.
ATGGCAGTGGACTTGAGATGTGTTACTTCCAGCTTCATAATACTAATTTAGAGAGTGTATTTAAATTGTAACTTACTGTGCTCAAGAGTGGCTTATAACATATCTTCCAAGTAAATATATTCTATCCTTAAATGAAATATGAAACTTTACTAAAGGAATGATAAGTGGTTATTTATATTTTACTTAGCAAAAGTAAAATACAAACATCAAGGGAATGTAATTATTTTTATATATTAGAAGCTATTTGACTGTATTTTGCAAAGCAGCACTTTAATTCTGAGCTTGATTTAGTCAGCACAACCAATATATTACTTACGCTATTTTTGACATCCCAGAGCACCTGAAACATAAAATATAATTTACAAGAGTAGAACACGCTGAATTGACCGTTACATGCCAGAAAAGGGCCCATAATGGAATTTATATTCAAGTTATAGTTTAGAATGTGTAATAGAATCTCAAAAAATTAGAATAACACTGAAATACCATTTATTTCTTGCAGCAACGAAAATCCATCTAAATTCTTAACAATCAGTTTCCAAAGTAGTCTGGAAGGTTTGTGGATAAAGTTGAAGAAATGGAAGAAGTTTAGTAAGGCAAAGTAATATACCTCTCTTTGAATTATCACCAGCAAACTCAAATACTATTCTCTTTAAGGGGACAGGACAAAAATGACATCCGTGTCATTGCTGGAAGCATCACAAGTATGTGACATACCAGGTACTCCAATGCCACGAGCAGTTGCTCCCAAACGATTCTAGAATTTAATTGGCAATAGAATAGCTACAAGCCCTTCCATTTCCTCTCTCCTACCTTGATGCAGATGCTCAGCAAGAGAAGAGATTGCACTGCCCACTCATTCAGAGAATATATTCTGCCTGACATGGTAATTTGGATTATAAAACAACGAATGTTCTCTCTTGAAAGATGGATGTAAACATTATCACTAAAATAGCTTATAGTTTATCAGATTGGTTTAAGAGCTATACCTTTTTCCTCTTAAAGTACAATAACTCAACTTTTAAACATTATCCATACAGAAATTAGACTTTTAAAAAACTATTTAAAAAAAAAAAGCAAATTGGTTCCTTAAAAAGGGTTTTAGCTGTCAAAGCCAGTATCTATTATACTTAGAAATATTGCACTTGAATGTTATACCCTCTTTGTTAGCCAAACGAGTCCTTAGGACTTCAGTACCTTCATAATTAGTGCACATTCATGGAGTCCTACAACAGGTATATTGCTAAGACCCCAGGTGAGAAATAAAGTCTTCCAGGAATGATTTATTTTATTGTGTGAACTGATGAGCATCAGTTAAATTGCCTTTTAATTGACTGGCTGTCTAAGTAACATGCCTTTGAGGAAAACACTACTTTTGAAATTCCTTTGGCCAAGAGGGGAAGAGGCGCACACTCAAGTCTTTGAAGTCTACAGCCATCAGACTAATTATCAGCCCCATTCAATATACATTCATTTCATTACAGTAAATTAAAAAGGATGTGAGGTTTTGGAGAAAAATAAGAGAGTCTATAAATGGTGACAGGAATCCCAGACTATGCAAATTACAGTGCCTTTCTGGAGGAGATCACGAGTTTTTCTTCATCTCCCCAAATGTACAAGTACTTGACTAAAACAGAGGGAGCAGGGGACAGGGGGCATTTACAGTGACCAAAACTAAGTACTTGATATTGTTTATCTAACTTAATCTTCATAATCATTTAAGAAGAATTTTCCACCCTTTACAAATAATACACACACATACACACAGTTTTGCAACTCAATGCCAAGCAATGTGCAAAGCACATTTATGTGAACTCATATAATCCTCACAACAGCCCTGTAAGAACTGTATACCATTTTCTATTTTCTTTATTTTACCCCTAGGGAAACTGTAGAACAGAAAGGTTAAGTAACTTGTCTAAGGTTACACAGGTGGGAGGTGGTATGCCCTCACAACATATTCTCAATTCCTGCCTGCAGGCTATTGAGGTCCAGCCTCACCATGATGTAGAAGAGGTTCTTTCTAACATCAAAAGTTTTTTTCTTTCTAAGGGGCCTAAGAGGTAGCAGAGACAGGTAGAAGGAGTAAGAGGAGGACACTAGTAGGAGACACCAGGTTTCTAGGGGTATTAATGACAAAGTAGAAACAGGAAATGGAAAAGGTGGGCACTTCTTCAACAGACGCAAAGGGTCCTAGGGACTGAATGAGAGAGGACTGAAACCCTGACGGGTGTGAGTGATTCTGATACTGCTGGATGACAAAGAATAATGCATGCTTCAGAGAAGACGCACAAACATTTTTAAAGCTGAAAGGTTGATGTCTGAAACGTGTCCTTTGTTCCTGACATTTAAATATTAGAATTGAGATCAGATTACCTGCAAAGCAGGAAATAGTGGGAATTCGGTTGGTGGTCTTTGAACAACACATCAGAGACAGGAAAGAGGCCTAAGACAATCTAGAGTCTACTGATAAATTTACCTTTGATTAGGGCATTCCATCACATTTAGTTTGTAACCTCTCAACAGCTTACTAGAACTACTACTAATACGTGGCACAAATCACAGCCTTCCAGTATTGGCCCTGCTGCATGGCGGTCGACTTCTAAGAGAGCCAAGGACTTCTCCCATATCTTTAATTTGCAACAAGATTAACATTTGGAATGTCATATGAAACTCAATCTACTGTACAAGTATTTTCTTCAAAATGCTTTTTAATTTCAAATCCCCATGGTGGGTGAAGAGTTAGGTTTGCAAAAGAATAAAAATTTTCATTTGTTTTGAATTTCTGCTAACATGGAGACATGTGACATGGTCTGAATGTTCTTTAACTCTCAAGGGAGGGTCAAGCCATCAAAATTTCATTAGCCTCACAGCAGTTCTAGTGCCTTCTTAACTTGAACGGTTGGCCTCTTTATCAATAAATAAATGAAATGTAATCCCTTTTAGTGACTCAACTCTACTTGGAAATTATGCTAGAACATCGGGTACTCTGCATAATTTTACAAAGGTTGAAAAATAGTTTTTGTTGGGAAAAGCCTTATTCATAGTTCAAATGATGAACACAGTCAACAAAAAGCCAGTGCTACACCAGATGAATACAAGTCAGTGTCTGGTCCCTAAATTAATTTTACTTTGGTGAGATATTTTCCACACATCCTTCTTACTTTGACCTAGTGATAGATAATAGAACTTCCAAGGACACATCTCAGACTAGAACAAAAAGATGACTACAACAGGACAAAGAAAAGAATTGAGAGTCAAAGGGAAAAATAACTGGAAAATCTCAGGAGGGCAGAATTTAATAATTTTGCTTTAGAACTGTTTGATTAGAAGTAGTAATAACAGCACAAATATCTAGCAGCTTTGAGGATATTGCTTAAAAATATGCTAGAAGACCATGTGTATGACGTACAAATTTTAGTTCTTACTAAAACCCAACTTAAAAATAAAACAATTTTTTATAACAGAAAAGAAGATCCTAATACTCTGAATTAATTCTATAATTCAAAATTATAAGGTCTGCCATATAACTCTGAAAATTGTGCCTCGTCAGAGCCTTCATGTAATTAATTACTTCACATGGAATCTTGTTTCAGAACTATATTCATCCAAGTGGTTCCTGTGGACACACATGTTAAATCTATGAAATAGCCAGTGTTCACTAAGAGGTCATATCCCTTTTGTTTTCAGCCTATGTTGACCTCACTGGGAATTCTTAGACCATCAAAATGTTGTTTAAAGAAACAACCAGAACCAAACCTTAGGAAAAGAATAAACACAAGTTTAAGTCATGACTTTGCCCTGCTCAACAAACATTGTTTTTGACACATTATATTCTTAACTTGGATGGCTGTTTACTCTCAACAAATGCTACCAAATGTTTTGTATTTCAAGGCTCTTGACAGGCACTTCCTGTCTCTACATTTTGCGTCAGAGCCACCATCTTGGATAAATGAAAGAGTGGAACTTTTCTGGCCTTTAGATCACTCTAAAAACAAGGTCTCTGAGACTCAATTTCCTGTCTAGTTAATAATTCCACACAAATGCAGAAGGGCAGTCATGTGAGGGACCCCAAATCTTCTTCCTCTCCTCCGAGTCATGGAGATACTATATATTGCTAACTAAAGTGTGCAAAGTTTGTGGTTTTCTATCTTCTGAGCAGAAATGTAAAAAATGACATGTTTGGCAATTCACTGTGAGACTGTTTTGAGAAATATTTTGTTAAATAGCACAATTAATTTCTATTTTATCAGTAGAGATATAATAAAAAAAATATACTTGTTACTAAAAAGAGATGCTACAAAGAGTTTGGGTGAAAAGGACAGGTTGACACGATGTGAAAGAATGATAGATATGGGTGTGGACACTTTATGATGCAAATCTTCAGAACTGAATGCATTCTTTGGCTGCTTTCTACTCTTTCTCTTTTCTAATTACCATAAATTCTCTCAGGTATTTTAGGAAAATCAAATGTCAAATGCTACATTTGATAAAATTTATTGTATTACAATTGCTCAAAGAGCTAGGGAAAGGTGCATATGGAAAGGAAGCAAAGTTTATGGTACATCTTACACATTGAAGGTTAGTCATTCCTAATACTCTCTGAGATAAACACGGGTTTTACCAAGGTGAGTGGATTAGCTCAGAGAAATACCAGCAGCCTGATTCTAAAACTCATTTTGTCAGTAAGAACTGTGTCTGCTGTCTGTTCCGGGTTGGAATAAGCCAGTCTCCCCTCCAAACCTGATACTTCCAAAATAACTATATTGAGTGCATATTATTAATTGATCTTGACCTCAGTTTAATGCACTAATATTCAACATAAAATAAGACAGGGTTTTAGCTAGTTTATATTAAACTTTTTTTTCCATGAATGGTAACAACCAACAAGTAGGAGGAAGCTGTGGATTCATTCCATGACTTAGCTGACATGGAAAGTTAAGAAGAAACCTGCTTTTCTATTACAAAGCAAAGCTGACAAAGTTACTCAATAAATACGAGAAATAAAATAGCAGGGGTAAAACAACCACCATCTTTCTTTTCAAATGTCATGCGATTCTTCTGTTTTAATTTTCTCTTCACTTTTTGACGTACTCTATCCACATAACATTAATAACTAGATCAAAGTGGCAGATGCACTGTTAATATTAAACATTGAACAAGAAATGCTTTTCATTGTCCAGTGTGCTGGGACTGATGTTCCAATTCTTCTTAGAAGCAGCACTGACTAAAAATTGTTTTCTTTTAAATCCATTATTGCATATAAATTAACTGTTTTTATTATCCTGCATTGGCAAGAGCGGAGATGATGCTCTAATCATTTATAAAGACACTTTTTTTTTCTTACACTATATACAGCTGCCATTTGGATACGTAAAATCCACTTGTGTGTGTGTGTGTGGATTTAATTGCATAGTAATCCAGTTCCCAAAGCACACCAAAGACCATGCTAGCCCCCTCCTTCACAGATTTCAATTGCTCTCATCAACTAGTAAGTTTAAAGCATGATCACATTTGTTCTTCAATCACTTGAGCCCTGTTAATAAACTATTCTGTGTGCTCACTCATCCATTCTAAGGTTCTGCAACCATCTTTGAGGTATCTTCAGGAGAATCTACGAAGACATCTCTGATTGCAAGCTGGCTCTGGGGTAAACTTTATCACCACTTGCTTAGCTACTCCACAGAGGATAACAGGTGACATGGTCTAAGATAAAGTGAAAGTTAATCTTTTTTTTCCTTCTGTACATGAGTAAACTATTTTTCAAAATTATAGTTAACACATCATAGACCACTTGCATAATTTAACAATCTGATGTCGAATATTGGTTTTTTTTCCAGAAAAAAAAAAAAAAAAAAAAGCTTTATTCAAGGACATTTCTTGAGTTCTACTGCATTCAATTTAAAAGAAAGGAAGTAGGAAAGAGAAGGAGGGGAAGAAGGAAACAAGAAAGAAAACACATGCCCCCCCCATAGTCAACCAAACAGAGAGAAGCACTGAATGCCAACATTATAAAGCAAAAAATGAAACTTACCGTTCTCACTGTCGGACTTGTTTTCATGCTCCGTGTCTGTCAGGGTGAGGGCTGAGTTGGAACGACTTGACAGGCAGGAGCTGCGGCCCGATTTGACCCCCCTGCCCCAAAGTCTCATGGCATGCTCTGGGGACATCACTGCTTCATTTTCAGTATCAGCATCTGACCCTGCACTGATAGAGTAACCTCTGTGGGGGAGCCCCATTTCCGCACAAAATGCCAGTCCTCTTCGAGTTGCTGGTTCACAAACTCCTAACTGCCTTAGGGTAAAATTCTGTCCTAATTAGGGGGAAAAAAAAATAACAACTAGTGAGTACATGTTTCAGTTTTTTTTTTTTTTTTTTTTTTCTTTTTAAAGAAAATCTCCCTAAAATAAACAGTCAAGCATTCAGGTGTTTATATTCACTTTGCATAGCGGAGGCTCACTGGGATGCAGTCTGGAGGGTGGGGTGTGGCTTCGTCAAGCTGTGCCCACACCCCAGGTTAGAGCTCCTTTGTCCATAAGCGCCTCCAGGGACATGGGCAAGTGAAACAGTAGCGATCATGAACTGTGATCCCCAAGAGAGGACAGTTCATCAATGATAGACTTCTGTTGAGCTGACCAGGGAAGCAATAGAAATTGTTGGAATTTTTTCCTGTGTCCTCACTCTACTCCTAAACCATAGGATTTCCCCACCCCTATGTCACTTCTTTGGAAGAAAAAAAGGTTTCCTTCAAGAATAAATTACTCGTTAAATAGAAACAGGTGCTCGGTCAGTCTTTATTGTTATCTTCCAACCTTAACAAGTAACAGAAGCATTTATTACGTGTGTGTGTGCATGCGTGCGTGTGTGTACATGTGTATGTGTGCCTATGTGAGCTTGTGTGTGGGTGTGTACATGTGTCTGTGTGTGTATTTGGAGTGCAACCTCTTGAAAATTTGCAGACATCTAACTTTCTCGACTTTTAACTTTAATAAACACCTGGAAACATCTGTATTGATCAGAGTAAACCAATTTTTGCAAATAAAGTGCACTCTAAAAATAAAGTGGGAGTATTATGTATTTAAAAATTAATGATAAAATCAAGTTCCCTGAAAAATAAATGGTTGTGAACCCTGCAGGCCTTTACTAATAAATTGAGCATAATAAAACTCATGACACTGCAATAACTTAAAGCAAAAGTGTTTAAATTAGGGTGACACTTTAAAATGACTGCTGTTATTAATGACTTTTTCCAATCCAGTATTTATTCTTTACATTTCACACAGTTTTATGGGACTACGGAGGGGAAGAGAAAAATATTTGTCTGTAGGATGCATCCATATGTCTCTTGTTGGCATGGTAGAATTCGAGACTTAGGTACTACCAGAATGGGACTATATGTTAAAGAATAATAGTATATAGAGACTAATTTAAATTCTACCAGATAACTCCAAGCTTTTAAGCATATCCAGCCTCTATATCACTCATAGTTATCCATTTCCTACCTCTACCTCTTAACTCTATGAACATTTTCTAGTTAATTGGCAGGCATGAGAAATGACATACATTATATTTTTAAGAAGGGGGGGCTATAAATGATTTGTGATAACGTGTTGAATCTTCCAGGATATACATCAAACATAATGCCCAATAGAGTAAATATTTGGTTGTAGAGATATTGGCACGTCTGGGGCTCAGCACATTTTAACTAGAGTGGTTAATTGCTTTATTGCTGTGTCCCTATCAGAAGTTGGAATCGGCTTTATCTCGGTCAGACTTCCACATGGATTCTGACAATGACACTCATAAATAATGAAAATCTGTTGCTGCAATTAGCTACAAATCAAACTGTGCTTATCAGAAAGACGTAAATAAGTATATGAAAGAAGAATATGTATGACATCCCCGGCCCCCACAAAAGGAAGTAGCTAAAAGAGAAAAAAAAAAGTGAATGAGGTCCTTGACCAGCAATCTTCAGGAGGTAAGAAGACATTGTATTGTCAATATTTTTGCAAGAATTAGTGTGCCCTGTACTGATGAAAGAAAAAAAATAAAATAGGTCAAGGGCATGGCATTTCATGGAATAGCTGTGCAAGAGCGCATTCGTTGTAATTTATACAAAACACTTAAAGGAGGTGTGGAGTGAGCCTGAAATTATTAAATATCACCATCAAACAATTCAGTTTTCAAAATAAATCTCACAGGGTAAAAATGAATGGTAAGAGCCTTGACATCTCTCCTTTACTTTGGGAGACTGAAAAACAAAAATAAGTTCAAAGAGAGTAAGAACTCCCATTCTCATCTCTGAAATGTAACATAAAACATTTTCTACATTATTGACTTTTTACTTTTATTTCCATTTGTGGCAAAAACCTCTGGGGTGAAGGAAAACAGAAAAGGGCAATCTTTATTAGTTAGCCAAGTATGCAAACACAGTTACTTCGTAAACAAATAGACAAGGCCTCCTCCCTATGAATGGGGATGCGTCTCCTTAATTTCTTATTTGACCCTCTGAAATCTATGTTTCAGGATGATTTCAAGCTCATGGGCTGCTTCTGAAAAGCAGAGGCAGCAAGCGCTAGGAGGGATCCCTGTCTGATTTCCTTAGTGAATCAGAAAATTTGCTTCTGTGTGCCCTAGGAAAGAACACTAAACTACTGCAGGTGGCATTAAGATAGAGCCACGTACTAGTTCTGCTGAAGTCACCTCTGCACTCTTGTCCGTTGTCTGCTGCTGCCATGACTTAGTTTAAAATCCAGTTTACGTAAATGTGACTAATATAAAGAAAGACTACATAAAAAACGACTTTACAAAACACACCTGGACCAATGCAATTAATAACCATAGAGAAAGAACAGGATTTGGAGATAATTTTCCAATACTTGTGGAATAGCCACACTACCTACAACGTTGAATTTTACTTTTCCTTCATTCAAAATGATCTCTACCCCCAGAGCCGCCTCCATGCTTCACATTCTACTGTCAGTTTCTCCTCTCTGGTTAACAATTCTTGCTTTTAGGATCCCCTGTTTTAATGCAAACACCCCTGAGGAGATGTAACTGTTAAACTAGAATAAAACTAGTCTATTAGATTATTTCCCACAATTCAGCTATCTTTAGCAAGATGGGCTATATTTATGGAAAACATATGCAGTTTTGACAAACAGAGGGAAGAGGGAGAGAAGAAAGATTCCTGACTGGGAGAAGAGACAGTTGGCTGGGGTATCTTGGAGGTGGGAGGATCTGGCTGGAAGTGGGAGGGGGAGGGGTGCTTGTTGGGAAAAGGCAGCATAGATGCTTCCGGAATCAGACTTAAAAAATTGGCAATCTTGCTTCTAGTCAGTTTTGGCTTCAAGTAACATGAAAGAGATAAGGATACATTTGTCCTTATTTTTCATGGTTTCTTCAGATGGTGTTTTTTGTAATGGTTCTAACATCATAACCTTAATTTCTTTCTTTCCCCCTTCTAGACTTTATATTAACTGCACTTGGCTGAGACTGGTGAAGTGAGTATTTATCTCCTGCATGTGGAATTTTGGTAACCTTGATCAGCAGGGCCAACAACAGAGTTTCCCATTACAATTTGAAACAGTACCAAAACAATAAATTGCAGCAGGAATCAAGTATACCTGAGGATGAAATTCATATGATTAAAAAGCAAGGTTAGCTTAGATTAGATTAAGCATTTTTGTTTTATGACACTTATAAATCTGAAAATCCATAAAAGGGAGACTTGAATAAACACAACCTAGGCAGGATGCATCTCAAAAAAAAGTTCAAATTTTGAAAACAAGTGAGGGTATGTGACAAAGTGGAAAGGACCCTATGGAACAAATACTTCGAGAGAGGCTGGCTCATAGTAGCGCTACTCTTCAATAAAAAGAAGGGGATTGAAAAAATGGGTTAGCTATCTGGACTTTTTCTCAGACGGTATCTAGAACTTCATCAGAACAGAGAGGAACTTCTCAAATCTGCAGTGCAATGTTCTCCAAAAGGATAGAAAACCTACTATCTCTTATTTGAGTTGAAAAGAAAAAGACTCCTCATGAGAGATTACCCTCTCTCTCCCTTCCTTCCTTCCTTAACTCCTCCATCTCTCCTTCATTGTTGACTCATTTTTTGTTTTTTTGTTTTTTAAGGAAAGATGCAGGCAGGTAGAAAGAGAGAAGAAGCAGCAGCATTTTATTTTTATTTAGTTGATCACATTGGTTGTTCCCCTGGTCGGGGGTCTTGAACCTGGGACCTTGGGATATAGGTGGGACTGCTCCTGGGTGTACTAGAGCATTAGGCCACCAGGGTGCACCCTGTTTAGTTTTTTTTTTTTTTTTTAAAGCAGAACAGCTTTATTGAGATAGAACTCACAGCCATGCAATGCACCCATTTAAAGCATACAATTTACTAGTTTTAATATAGTCACAGAATTCTGCAATCATCATCACAATTCTAGAACTATTTTATGTCCTCAAAAACAAACTTTATACAAATGGTCAGTCACTTTCCATTTCCTCCTTATCCTGACTCTTCCTCTAGTCCTGGGCAAACACTAGTTTCTTTCTGTCTCTGTAGATTTGTCTATTCTGGACATTTCAACTAAAATGCATTCTAGAATATGTAGATTTCTGTGTCTGGCTTCTCTCCAGATAATTTTTTTCCAGGTTCATCTGTAGGGTAGCATGAATCCATACTTCGTTCCTGTTTATGGTCGAATAATATTCCCTTTAAGCATTACCACACTTCATTGATCCATTGATCAATTAATGGACACTGGAGTTGTTTCCGATTTTTTGCTTTTCTGAAAAGGCTGCTGGGAACACTCGTGTACCAGTTTTTGTGCAGACATGCTTTCATTTCTCTTGTGTATATACCCATGAAAGGCCTTGCTGGATTATATGGTAGCTATATAATTAACTTTTTTAGGAACTGCCAGGCTATTTTCCACAGTGGCTACACCATTTTCCATTCCCACTAGTAGTGTACAAGGGCTCCAATTTCTGTATTTTGTTATCTGCTGATTCTTGCTTATATTACACTGTAACTGAGTATACCACACCGACTGAGTGAGTTTGCCACGAAGAGTTGGAATATGAGTTACTGGTACTGAAATTTAGGGGACAAAACAAGAATCCTTGCTCTCTTAACAAGCATTGATTCTGTTACGTGAATTTATTATTATTTTACTCTATCGCCTGTTTATTTGACATTGCTTATGCTGCTCTAGTTCCTGAAACTATTTTGTATTAAAATTAAAAACGCTCTTTAGTTCAGAACATCTACTTCTGAGATTATAGCCTATGGAAATAAACTCACCTGATCTTAAACATTTATACCTAAATTAATATTTACAATGCCATTGTTGCAAAAATTAGAACTGGAGTGCTTACCAGAAAGGAAATGGTTGAGTAAGTTACACATCTCATATGTGGGAAAGTATATGACAAGTGTAAAGAATGAGTTTGAAAACATATACCTGGATCTGGAAGGGAGTCCATTACATATATTTTAAACAAAAATGTACAAGTTGCAAAATAGTGTGACTAGTGTGATCTAATTTTTGTATGCTAAGAAAGAGAACCTGGCACCCCTGGTGGAGCAGAGGTTGGGTGCAGTTCATATATATCCCAAGGTCCCGGGTTCACATCTGGAATTACCGTGAGCAACTGAAATAAGCAACTAAACAAATTAAAATGCTCTGTCTGCTCTTCCTTCCTGCCTGCCTACTTGCCTTCATTCCTGCCTGCACCTCTGAAAAGGGAAAAAAGGGAACCAGCAAACTGCATGAGTGCTTATGGTTTTGTGCCTTCATAAAGGTGAGGAAGACCATACAGTGCTCTGAGAGATCATTTAGACAGAGCTGTAACTGAACAAAACTAGTAACTTTCTATTTTATAGCTATGGATATTCACTTTTGCATGATAAAATCATTAATTTAAAATTAAACATAAAAATATGATAAAGAAAAATTAAGGTCTCATCGTTTTAAAAATTAAGGTCTATCATATTTTTATTTGCTGTTTAATCACTCCTATTCAGTTATTAGAAATTTAATTTATTACTTTCTCCTAGAGAAGCTGGGTTTTACAAAGCCTTCCTCATTTGTGGGAATGATGTTATGTAAGAAATAAAAGAATGATGTTTTTCTCTCATGTGAATGCTTCCTTTTCCTTTCGTTGTATCTTTTTAAAGGAAAATAACATTCCTGTTTTTCCTATAGTTACAACCCCTAAAATTAAGTCCAGAAAACAGTTAAAAGAATCAGTATGAATGTAATTCACAAAAATAAAAAATACTCTGTTGCAGTGTATAAGTATTTTCCTTGAGGTTGTGAGCTTGAAGGGAAGTATCTATCTTCAGACATGGAATGAAATTCCTCCAAGGCTGGGACATAACAGAAAACTACAAACTTGACAAACATTTCTTATTTGACGCTTGAGGAATTAGTGTCACCACCACCGTGTCTGGAGTTCCCTTTTTTGCTGTGCTGGCAAAATGTAAGAAGATCACACGGTAAAAGAAATAAATGTAACTTTCTCCCCTTTGAGTCCTTATGCATATTTTATGGAATTCTACAAGCACTTTAACTTTCTTAAGTTAAATGTGTCACTGTTTGCACAGAATACCCGATCGTTGAACATGAAATGGGAATTTCCATGAAGTACAGATCTTTACTTACAAGGCCTTACACAAAACTACATTTAAAAAATTACCTTAAGGCCCCACTAATGACCTTACCCACCATTTTTCTCTTTAAGGAAAGAGCGAATATCTTTAAGTGCTGACTCACTTTATCAATTAATGTGATGTTAACAGCCCAATCATCTCCGGTTCCTAGAGGACAGGAAATGACCAGTATACATCACACTTAGAACTTAGGCTGTTCCTCAAAATACAAGTCATTGCAGATGTGGTCTTGGCATTCAACCCAACTCTGCTGTAAAGGTAGGTTCCTCTGTTGATGGAACTGTGCAGGACAAGCTTTAGAGTGAACTTCATGAGAAGAATGAAAAGAGAAAAACCCAAGAATATTTGCTAGCAGTGAAAGCAGGATTAGAATGAATGAGCTCAGAGAAGATGTATTTTTTCAAGATAAGATTTGTGAAGCCTCCAGGGGAGGACAAACATGGATACTGAATAGTAGGCTTAGTAGCTCAAATAAACACTGGGTTGTGAGCTGGCTGATTTATAAAGGAAAAGCATCTTCTCTAGCATTTATCCTGGAAGACGCATGTGCCTGTTTTTTGGTTTGTTTGTTTTTTTTAAGGAACGGTACAGGCAGGAAGGAAGGCAAGTAGGAGGCAGGAAGACAGAGGAGAAAAAAGCATTTTATTTTTTTATTTAGTTGATCATCTCGGTTGTTGCCCCCACCCTAGAATCCTGGACACTAACCTGGGTCCTTGGGATGCATGTGGACTGTGCCAGCCAGAGGTGGCAATTGGAACTGCGACTCCACCAGGGCACATCAACCACCATGTGTGATTAGAGAAAGAACTTAAAAACTGGATTTTATCAAGAGCACTTTGAAAATGAATTTGCTGCTGATTTTTCCTGCGTAATTATTCCTTGAGAATACTCCAGACCCAACGAGGATAATGCGCCTACGATGTATCTGCTAGTCCAACTGCAGTAGGTACAGGTACAAATATGCATATAGTTTGGCATAAAGCTGCAGGTGCTTAATAATTGTGACTGAAGTGCCACCACAGTGATTCACAATGTGGATCCCAAACTGGGAACGGTACCACCAGATACAAGTTTAGCAATAAGCTGGGAGCTCAAGACATCAGACCAATAAAGGCCGAGGCAGGGGGAAAGGATTATACCCCCACTGTGTCCAGAGGAGGGCTTTAAGCTACATCTATCTACTCACACCTTCTGGTAGGTAATCTACACAGCAGGTTGGCTGCCAAGCCTGAAAGAAACACTTGCCTACTTAAGGTCCCAAATTAGTTAACCATCAGTTAGGCAGGGGGACCCAGAAGAGGGAGCGAGGAGGAAAACATTAACATGAAACAATGATAATAAACTAGAGCTATTTAACTTGTGTCTTTAAGTACAGAAATATACGGTTGAGTCAACATGACCATCTAAATCCTTTAATCCCACCGCTGACATTTATAGTGATGGAGAAGGATTAATCATTTTGATCTCTAAATGAATCATTTTAAGTAGTTAATATTTAAAAGTAATAAACTTTGGAGTTGCAGTAATTAGCCGAGTGGATCTGATTAATGTTTCAGGGTTTTGCCTTTCTTTATAAAACCCGATTCTCATACAAATTTTTGTTCTTAGCCCCTGCACTTCAGAAAACATGAAAAAGGGTTTCAGATTCCTTTCATTTTTACATGATGACAGAGGTGAGGGGGAATGCTGGGGAAATGAAAAATTTGGGGGTGTAGCTGGAAATTCATAGCAGCATTAAGTGCTGAATGGTCAGACCATATGGTCATATTTCTTTTGAAGTCTAGGATCAGTTCCCATTATTCACTAAAATGGCATCCAAGACTAAACTAAATCTCAGTCTTTAAAATTAAAAGCATTTTCCTCTTGGCTCTCGAATCTTCCCCTTTTACAATTTCCAACATGCCTACATCTTCAACATGCTCTCATAATGCAATAAATACAAGGAAAACAAAAATAAGAAAAAAATAATGCATCCCATTTCATTTTCAAAGCAGGATAAAATGATGCAGAGACACATCATTAGTATCTTAATCAAAGGATTAATACTATTTTTACATTTGCGCAATGCTATGAGTGACTTTCTGCATATGTGCAACCTTTATGTGCTATATTTAAGAAATATAAATTTAGTTCATTTGATCTATCTGAAGTATACACTATGGAAAAAAGTTTAAAACATATTTATCATTTTAGTAATCATCTAGCAATAAAATTACAAAGCAGTCATCTATACCGAAGAGCTAAGGATAAGAATTTTTTTGACAAGAAACAAGTGTTGGAGAGTCAGGGGGAGAAGAGGACCCTTGCGCAGTGTCGATGAGAGTGCACATTGGCACAGCCATTATGGAAAACAGGATGGAGTTTCCTCAAAAAATTAAAGACAGAAATTTCATTTGAGCCAGTGGACCCACTTCTGAGTAATTATCTGAAGGATATGAAAAGAGATATACATCCCCCTATTCACAGAAGCATTACTTACAATAGCCAAGAGGTGGAGACAACCTAAATGCCCATTGACAGATGAATGGATAAAGATATGTGGTTATATATGCAATGGAATATATACTTTGCTATTTAAAACTATGAAATCCTGCCATTTTCAAGAAAATGGATAGGCCTAAAGGGAATTATGCTCAGATGATCTGAACTGAGTCAGATGGAGAAAGACAAACAATGTTTGATTTCACTCATGTGTAGTAGTGCATGAAGGAAAAAAAGAGGTGTGCCCTGGTGGAGCAGCAGTTGGGTCAATCATCTCCAAAGGACTGAACTACATACCCTGGGTTCAAGTCCCAGAAAGGGTTGCAGGGGGTGGGTGCAGGGGGGGTTGGAGGGTTGGGCCATGGGAAGCAGCCAGTGTGAACAACTAAATAAAAATAAAATAAAGTGCTTCTTTCTCTTCCTGCCTACTCACCTTTATGCCTGTCTGAAAGTTTCTTTTAAAAAAGAAAACAAACAAAACAAATAAATGAACTAATAGAACAAAAATGAATTTTAGATTTTAAGACCAAATTAGCTATTCCCAGAAAGGGAAAAGGGGACTGGTGGGTGTGGTAAATCGAGTAAAAAGGGTTCGATTGTATGACAAAGGGTGGAATTAGACCTCTAGCAGTGCCCATAATGTAGTATACACAGATGCCAATGTATAGTAATGCACACCTGAAACTTATGTAAAACAATGTTACCGCAATACAAAATTAAAAATAAAGTGGGCCTGCTTTTTCCATTTGGGAATTTATGACCATATTTGAAAGGCTATGGTCCCATTTACAAGCTACACACTCTTTATCCTCTCCATCAACATAATCCTGGATATGTAGTGAATGATATTATCCCAATGTCGAAATGTAGTTTTCCAGCAAAAATTACGGTGCAGTGGGAGCAGAGACCATTATCAGGAGGACTGTGGTTAGCTGGAAACCACGTGAATCTGCTCTCTCACCAAATAAAACCTCATCCTGGTTGAAGTTGGATGAAAGGGGAGAACAGGAACCTCAAAACTTTCCGTTTCACTACACTTGTTTGAGTACACCTAGATTTTGGGTTTAATTATTACCATTTAGATACATTTTAGATGCAGTGAAACACACAAATCTTCAGCTGAAATATCTGAGTTTTTACCACTGTACCCACCACTAACCCAAACAAAATAAGGCACAACTCCAACAGACCCACAAATTACTTGTCTAGTGCAGGCAATCCTCACCCAATCACTGCTCTGATTTCTTTTACTCCAGCCTAGTTGTGTCTATGAATTTTATATAAATTCAGACAGCGTATACACTGAATTTTTTTGATTAGTGAAATGTTTTTGGGATTCCTCCATACGTTGCATGTATTAGTTGTTCATCATTTTGTAGGGCCAAGTCCCACCTAGTTCATTGAAGAATAGTTGACAGTTTATTACATCCATTCTCATATTGATTCCATTTCAGGTCTATGGTGAATAGACTATTATCCTCATGTTGCTATAAGGATAAGCTTTCACTTGTTTTGGGTAAAGACTTACTGCACAAATTGCTGGGTCAAGGGGGAGATGTTATTTTTAACTTTGATAACTGCCAAATAGTTTCTAAAGAATTTGTGCCATTTTACATTTTCCACTTCCATCAGCAATGTACAAGAATTCAGTTATTCTATATTCTCCCCAATACTTTAAACTTTAGCCATTCCAAATGGTGAATGATAATATCTCATTCTGGAATTAATTTTATTTCCCTAATGGCTAAAAATATTGAGCATTTTTTATGTGCTTATGCTAGTTTTCTTTTTCTGGGTAGTGTAAGTTTTTCGTCCATTTTTAAACTGCAAGGTTTATCATTTGTTATTCATTTATAGGGGCTCTTTATATATTCTGAATCCAAGTTCTTTGTCATAAATATATATGCAATTACATATGCAGTGTATATATATATATGTGTATAATCTTTATACACATATATAATTTTAAATTTCCTATAACTTGCCTTTTCTTAAATTCATCTTCTATACGTAGAAGTTTTATTTCAGATGAAGTTCCATTTATTTTTTAATTTTATGGGTAGTCATTTTACGGCCCCTCTAAGACATCTATATCAACCTCAAGGTTGTAATGATATCTAAAAACGTATTTAGGGTTTTTTTTTTTTTTTTTTTAATTAAAAGGAAAGGTGGAGGCAAGAATGAAGGAGTGCAGAGGCAGGTAGGAGGAGAGAGGAGGAAACACTTTATTTAGTCGCTCATTTTGGCGGTTGCTCCCAGACATGAATGTATTCTATTTAGAAGTTGATAACGATCAATGCATGTTTTTGCATGAAAGCAACATGTAGGAAGCCAGAGTGGAACGTTTATCTGGGTCTGAGGAACTGCCTCAATGGCACTCTAGAGCACGGCTTCCGGGGATGAGCTCGTCTCTGAAAAAAAAAAAAATGCCTTCAGAATTTCAACCAGGAAATGACTCTCACTATAGGAGCCTCTTGCACTCGTTTTCTGGTTACTGAGCTGGGAGGAACTTCCTAAGCAAATCCTGGTGACCTGAATGTTCCCTGAGGAGGCAGAAGCTGGAATGAGCTAATGCTCTCGCGAGACTCACAGGAAAACGAATTAACTTGTCTTCTGTTTACTGACCACCGAAACCTGCTCTCCAGTTGCTTACTTATCTCATTTCCCATTGGGTTGTCTTTCTGTTTTCAATTTGTAAAAGTCACTCAACATAATAAATATACAAATAGAAAACTTCTGTCACATTGATTGGAAACGTCGTGTAATCACATGGTTTTGCTTATGGTGTTTTTATTTACAAATCAAAGGGTTTCAGTGAAAAATAACAGTATTCTTCTGGGCTTTCGGTTTCCACTGCAGTGGTCTTCCTTGTTTTGGGGGTTTACAGATACTCCTGGGGACAGGCTATATGGATCACAACCGCTTTTCCCCTGCCTTCCTGTTAGAAAAACTGGAAAGCTAAAATTGTAAATGCTCCCTCTTCTTATGCCGCTAAGCCTAGCCAAGTATGATAGTTCTGAAAAAAAGAGAGAGGCAGGAAGAAGACTCAGGGGAGTAAAAAGAGAAAGTCCAATAGAGAGCAGGCCTCCTCACCTTTGCTTTATTCTTATTTTAATCAGGAATATGAAAATGCAGCAAACATCTGGCTCCACAGGACAAAGAACACAAGCTGAAGATGTCAGAGAAAAAAAGAGACAGAAAGGATTTGGGTCCTTGATGGCATCTTTGAACTCTGGAAGGTCTACCTTTGGACTTCTTGTTTTATAATAAAATAATTGTTAAGTGTTCAAGTCATTGTTTGGGGGGCCTTCTGCCACAACTAGATCAAATCAATTCTCTTTTATTCAGTCTCTCAAATTAACTTCTAAAATTCTCATTGCTATATTTTTTACATTTGTCTTTAATCCATCTTAATTTATTTTTGAATATGCTGAGAGATATAGGTCCAATTTTATATTCTTCCAGATGGATAACCAGTTGTGCCAGCACCATTTATCAAATCCTAGTGAAAAGAAAAACCATTTTTTTGTTTTATGCTAAATTTCCCTATCTACTAGGATCTATTTCTGAAATTTTAGTCTATTCCCCTGATTGACTTGTCTTTATTTATGCCAGTATCATAAAGATGTGATTATGGCAACTTTATAGTATTTTACAAAACATATATAATAAAGCCATTTCATTCTCATTATTTACTTTTCAAATATATTTGGGGCTATTTTCACATATGTATTCTTCCACATGAACTTTAACATCACTTTCTCCAATTAAACAGAAGCCTTGACTTCTATGCATTTATTTTGGGAGAACTGGTATTCTCATGATACCAGTTTTCTTTTCCAAAACACTGACTTCGATTTATTCAGATCTTGTTTTATGTCTTTCAATAATATTTTATAGATTCTTTCATATTTGATCCCACAGCAAACTTATAAAATATATTCCAAAGAACTGCATAGTGTTTGCTACTATTGTGAGAGAATAGTTTCTTCTGATGTCCAGATTTAGCTAATTAGTGCCTAATAATTACTTAGGAGTCAAGCAACATGCATCAGGCATTATTTGAAGTTTACCTATATTAACTCATTTCATTCTCAGTAAGCCACAGATAGAAAACTAAAATATAATTTAAAAGACACAAACTGAAGCACAGAAAAATTAAATAATTTGTCCAAGATTAGGTAACTTGCCACTCAGCTAATGAATGGGAGACCTGAGACTCAAACACATATCACCTGGATCCAGAATCCATACTCCTAACTATTATGTTACACTGCAGGTGATATCTATACATTTATACTATATTCCTGCATATACCAATTTCCTTCAACCTAGTTTTCCCCACTTCTGGAGCTGATTTTATAATGTATGCAATCAACCATATATTTAGCAAAACTCCTGATATTAATTTTCCCTCCCCCTCCCAAATATACATTAATTGTTTAATTTTCTTCTTTTACTAAAATTACTAAAATGTCTACAATTTTGAATGCTAATTATCAGGTCAGAGGAAGCTTTTTTAAATTCCTGATTTTAATTGAAATGGTTCTAGGATGTTGACATTTGGAATGTTGTTTATTTTGATGATCTTTCATGTGACCAACGTCTTTTAAGTAATTTTCTTCTTGTTTTACTTAGTGAGTTTTAAGGAGCAGTTTCTAATTTTGTATCCAAACTCTTTTATCACCAATCAATACGATCAAGTTTTACAACTTTGATTTGTTAATCTAATTATGTTAACAGATGTGCTAATCCTGAAAAACTCTTGTATTGTCTTCAAGGATTGGTAACCACTTGGTTACTAACATGGTCTAGTCTGTTACTTTCGCTTTCACATTGCTGAATTCTTTATGCAAATAGTTTAGAATTTTTATGCATGTAACTGAAAAGTAATTTGGGCCTAGATAGCTTCCTTTTCATTTTACTTTAGTCAGGTTTAGTCATTTAGGTTATGCCAGCCTCATAGTATGAATTTTAGTACTTTCCACTTTTTAAAATTCTTTTCGGTGCATAACAGCCTTTTGAACATTAGACTTAGTTGTACTCGGAAGATATGTAAAAGTCTTCTAGGAACCTATATTTTCCTTTTAATGATCCTCTTTTTAAACAGCTTTCTAATCTCTTCTGAGATCATTGGTTTTGACACGTTTTCTCCACGTTTTGAAATAAGTTGGGGTTAATCATATTCAGGAAGCGGCTTTTTGTTTGTTTTTCATTTCAGCTTTATTTTGAGTGCCTACCTCTTCCCTATTCTGCCTGGGTTCCTCTTCTGATATTATGCTCATTTCTCAAGCTATATAGTAAATTCCTTTTTGTTTCTTTGTTCTTTAAACATTCCTTCACAATATTTATTTCCTATAATTACGGCTTTCACTGTCTCCAGAAATTTTGGAAATAGAGCTTTCTATTTGCTTTCCTTTGCTCCTTTTCATAATCCAGGGATGGCATAATTCACAAGTTTTTAACTTGTTATTTATTTCAAATTTTACTAAATTATCTGAGCAAATGCATTGGCTTTAAAAGTCTCTATATTCTTCTGATTTTTTTAGTACTTCTTTTTGTGGTCAAAGGCACAATTGCTTTCTGCAATTATTCCATAGAAATATGAAAAATTACATCTACTTCTTGCAGTCATAAATTTCCATATATATAACAGAATTTTTATTAATATTATATGATCCCTATCTTATTTTTGTCTTTCACATCTAATTTTGAAGACAAACTAAAATATCCCACAATAAATGTATTTTAACAATCATTTTTTGCTAATAGCTTTTGCTCTAAAATTTGGCTATATGATGTTTAATCTATTCTCTTATATAGTCACTGATCATTTGTTCAATGGTCTGCTGTATTCTGTTAATTGTAAATTCCACCTTTCCTAATATTCATGCTGCCATTTCTGCTTTGTTTTGCATTTATTTGATATCTCTGTATTCGCCTCTTTACTGTCAATCATATTTTTCTTTACCATTTTAAGTCTGTTTCTTATAAATACCACCATTTCAAAATCAATGAATAGTTCGTTTGTGTCAAAATTTAGAACATTTGATACCACGTAATATAATAGATTTGACTTCTTCCATCTTATTTTATAATTATTCATGATTTTGCTTGTTTCCTCTGAGCTCCTTTTACTAACTTGATCAGATTGCTATTCATTCCCTCCCCACCCTCTAATTAGGTAGGTCTATTGAGCTTTTTTCATTCCACTAATGATTATCTTCCATTTTCTGACATTCATATTCAAATACATGCTTTTCACTATTATATGAACACAAAATAGCAATGGTTTCCCTCCACTAGAACTCTATTCCATAACTCTGTCCCCTCCTCAGCCTCTTCAGATGAGATTTTGGAACATATTCACTTTCTCTACCATCTTTCTCAAAATACTGGATTTTGCTGAGATGGGTAAGGAATTTCCCTTTGAACCGTTTTAAAAAAGGCTTCCCTTGTAGTGCTTCTTATGCATTTCTAGTTGTTCTGTCACCAACACTTGAGTTTTAATAACATGTAAACTGCAAAACTGATTGCACACCACTGTTCTCTCTTCTCTTCCTAGGGAATAATTCTAATTCACTTGATATTATTTCTTAAGTGCTTCCTTAGATGATGTACATTGATGAGACAGTCCTGAATCTTTTCATGATCCTAAACATCTTACATCTATTCTGAGAAATGATTGATATCTTCTCTGCACACAGGATCACTGGACTGTAGATTTTTTTTCTTTCAGTAAAGTTTATTCCATTGTCTTCTGGCTTTCATTGTTGCAGACGAAAAATTCATTAGCCTTGTTTTTGTAAATAAAAAGAAATGTAACTTTTCCCTAGAATCTTGTAAAGCATTTTTATTTTTAGCGCTAACAAATTGCTCTCAGATGTGCGCTTGTGTGTGTGTGTGTGTGTGTGTGTGTGTGTGTGTTATTTTTTGAAGGAAAGGGGAAGGCAGGAATGAACGCAAGCAGAGATCCGAAGAGAGAGGAGGAAGGAGTAATTTATTTAGTTGTTCACCTTGGATATTCCCATGGCCCTGGGACGTGAACCTAGGGCCTTGGGATATACGTGGACTGAGCCCAACCCCTATTGCACCAGGGCATGCTGCGTGTTTTACATTTTACCTGGAACTTTGTTTTCTGCTTTGAATTACTTCTTTGACTTGGTTTTCAAAACCATTAATAAGGATTTCAACAATGGCTACCCTCTTTTATTCAATAATGTATTATATTCTTTAGTTTGCAAATTATGACTTCCCCTACCTAGCATTTGGTTGTTATTGTTGATTTTGGTGTTATTGTTGGGGGTTGTACTTAGATTTCTCTACGTGCTCTTATTATCATTCATTTTAACTTAAAAGGTCCTCTCATCTCCTTTGCTCATTTTCATAGGAGCTGCTTGTTTCCCCTCCTCTCTCAGTCCCCACATGTTGGGTGCCATTAAGTATGCTGTTGCCTGCCCTGGTAAAACCATGGGGACTGTTAGACTCTAGGGACAAGACTTCCTACTCCATGATTTCCTCAGCTGACGTTCTCACAATATCAGAGTGGAGAAAATGTATCTGGTTAGGTTCCCTCAGATCCTGGAAGGCCAAGGAAAGCAGCTGCTGGGTTAAGACAACATTCACTCAAGCAAATAGATAGGAGAGTCAGGTCAGCGGCAGCATTCTTTCAGATTGTCACCCTAGGCCTTTACCCCATTCTGAGCTCTCATCTTTCCCAAAGAAGAAAACTATCTCATTTGTCCTTCAGGACCCTGGAAAATTTCTGGATCACATGTGCACTCTTGATCACCGCTCAACTCAGAGGAGGTAAGGAGTTGGCTGGGAGACTGGTAGATGAGTTATTCAAGCCATTGTCATGCGGGAATCCTCTATATGTATTTATAGGGAAATTCAGATTGCGCCTCTCCTGGCCTCTTGTTTCACAAAAGAAGGTTACCTTTGATAAGGAGGTCTAGCCTCTGAAATATTGGGATGAAAGATGAACTAGGGTTCTGATGCAGCCCTCAGGGAAGGCAGAGCAGTGAGGATCCAAGCTGGAGGACTTACTGGAATGGGTCTTGAATTACACTGGAATGGGTCTTGCACCAGCCATGCCATGAAGTGGGAGCAGGAGGATGTTTGTGGGAGATGGGGGCTGCTGGTCACTACTGGTGATGATGAGCAGGGAGAGAAGGCAAATCCCAAGAGTAAAAGTGAGGAGGTTGGAGAGTTTCTGGGACGGAAGCATACTGTCAGGGAGGAACAGAGGTGTCCCACTTAGAAATCAAGGAGTGTGTTTTGTCAATCTGCTTTCCTCCTTCCCTTCCTTTTGCAAATATATTTTCTAGTTTTGATTTCAGGTATGTATAAACATAGCCATAATGCTGCTTTCCATACTGAAAAATAACACATCCTTTTAGAAGATCCATTTCCTTCTCAGGGCCATTCTCTAAATGAAGATTAAATGGTAGTCTTTCCTTTTCAAAATTCTGAAGTAAGCAGCCCCCACCAATTGCCAACTGTTAAACATTTGGGGTTCAGACTGTCTCAGGGGTGTCCTTTTCAGGCTTATGTTTCTAAGGAACAAAAGTGTTCTATTTCCAGACATTGACTCGCTTCCATATTCACCCCCATGGCCAACATTCCTTGCTGGAGTTGATAAGCATTTTCATTTGGTCCAGAACACTATAGGCAATGAACAGAGTGCTGAGGAAAAAAGATATTTTCTTTTATCACTCCTCTAAAACTGTGGGATGATCTTATGCAGCTGTTTCCTAAGAAATGTGTCTCAGACCTGACGGGATAAATGCTCTTCAAAGCGGAATCAAAGAAAATGGTCTCTAAGAATGCACACCAAGTCCTCATTCCCCTATCCCCATCACACCTACAGAGAGCTCCACAGCTGCAGAAAGGGCAAATATTTCCATCACCCACTAAACCACATAAAGAAGCTCAAAAGAAGAGAGGAAGAGATGTGCGATCCAGTCCAATTAAAACGTATTGTGAAAATGCAACCATCTCCAGTTTATGGTACCTAAATATAACACACAATTAACAAGTCACCTGCCAGTCAGGGAAACCATAAAAATGATTAAAATCAAGTTTGATAGGCAAGGAAGCCATAAAATTGGTTGATGGAAATGAAAACATGATATTTCCAATTTGAATTCTCCATGTAGCTGCCTAACAGGGTCTCAACGTCTCCCTACCTGTAGCTTCTGAAGCCACATTTTACTGTGTCACTGAAAGAATAAGTGAATACAGGACGGACACATTGTTTTAAGACCCCCATGGACAAGCTAAATCAGCATGATTCCTTGGAATTGTTTCAAAGATCTTTGGCAACTATTCATATTTTTAATCTTTCATTTTTATTATGTGTATGATGTCAGGAGCTGTGGCAGGAAGCACATTTTGTCAATTAAATAATTAATCCCACAGCATAATGGTCTGAGGAAAAATTGACATTTGTCAGGCTCCCCACCACCACCACCAAAAGAAAAATAGTAGGAGAAATTTTCATTCGGCCTGCTTGAGAAGAACATAATCTGATGGCCGACTTTCCTTATTCATTTCTCTCTTACATCTACCACTCCTGCCACACGTCTTCCTCACAACAAACCACGGGAAAGAAAAAGTATTTGCAAGGCCTCCCTCTTCCTCACGGTCATCCACCCCACTGCAGAATCATATCCATTTTATTTCTTCACTTCTGCCAGATTCCTGATTTCTCAGTATCCACGCTATTAGTATTGGCTAAAACGGACTTCAATAAACCAAATGGCAATCATTACACAAACTTGCCTGCTTTCAGTGTTGGTGACTGAGAAGGTAGTTGGCAGACAGACCGGGGGTCGAATCCCAGCTCAGCTCTCACTGGTCATGGGACCTCACCTCAAATGTCTCAATGGGTAAAGCAAGGATCCCCTTGGGATCCATCTCACAAGGTGACAGTGTTAAATGGCAGTGCCGGTAACACGCGGGACACACCGACCGGAGGCAGTCAGGAATCAGTGTGCGTGAGCTGTAATTAACAGGACGGGGCATTTCTGTTTTGAGTACATTCTGATTTGCGAGCATGTCAAGTGAAGAGTGGGGCCATCACAAACTGCGATTTTGCTTTTCCGTTCACTTCTCTTCTACCTCTTCACCCAATCCCTCCATTCAGCTGCTCCTGTCCGAGATGTGCATCTGCTGCCTTGCTCCCTCACTCTGTCTCATGGCCCTTTTCCTTCTTGACTTGCAAGGAGCTGAGGAAATAATACTCTTTAGTCCCCTGAGAACTGGGGTTTCAGGGTTTCCACAGACGGCATCACTGTTTTGTTAGCAACAGCCTGCAATGGATTAACGCTGCCTAGGAGGTGAAATATTCAGTTATTTTTAACCTGTTTAAGCATCCTCCATTCTGCCAAAACTAAACGCTTGCTTGGGGTGAAGAGGAGCCTGCCTCCTCAATGCATCAGACACATCTGTTTCCTTTTTTTTTTTTTTCTTTCTTCGAATAGCATGTTTTCCCCAATAGGTCACTAAACATGTATTTTTGTTACAAAAAGCAAGACTTCACACAGGGTTCAAATTGCATGCGTGCATTTCTACTGTACCTACTATTTTTTAAATTGGTGACAAAAATGTACCCTGATAATCTATGTCAGCTGTGTAGATGATGTGAAAGAAAAAATACTGGGTTTAGAATTCTAACACATTTTAGAATGAACTATAAAGCCCTTTGATTTTACCAAGAGGACATCTATCAAATATGTCTTCTATAGATTCCCTTAAAAACTGGATTGAAAATGTTAAGCTATGTTTGTGCCCTTTCATAAAATTTGATACCTGTGATTAGTATGGTATGCTTTAGGGGGAACAGATCTCTCTTTAGCAAATCAAAAGAGTCTTCTTTGACCTAAACAGGTTTGGGTGAGTAAGCACTATTTCAATCTAGTTAGAATGGCTCATTCCACCGTGTAGGGAAGAAAAGAACCATGGAAATATTTCAAACTTTTGCTCGACTTATTGCTTTCACATTTTATCTTAAATTTCTTCCTTCTCAATACCAAAGTGTTAGTCACACTGCCTGAAAGTTGATTGAAAATGAAGGAATATAGTCTTTATTTTTGAACTTAATTTCACTCCTTTCCTATTTAAACTAGCTAAGGTTTGCCAAGTTCAAGGTAAATTGTACAACACAAATGCAAGGGGATTTTATCTTTATTGGTAGTAATCATGTGCACATCTCAAGACTGTATTAGAAGAAACAAAATATAACTATGTATGCCTAATTTAAAGTGCACTATGTCTCAAAGTAGGGAAATCAATAGGTTTAGAATTGTGAACTAAGGTTCCAGAAGTCATTATTCCATTGAACGTGCAGGCAGAAAAATGCTCAACAAATATATGCCAATGATCAAGTTGGAATGGCTTACATTATAGGCAAGTAGGATGTGGTGAGGTATGGCCTTGATTTGCTGTCCTAATGGTCTTCCAGTGAAAAAATGAAACCCTTCCCTAACAGGCTCTTGTGTATATAGACAGACACTGTGGGGTTCGATGGATGAGGAGATGATGAAGAATAAGAATTCTTATTTTCTTATTTGATCAAGGTAAGTTTCCTTACCGATAGTGCCCGCTCTCCTTGTAAAAGTTCTACCTATAAAAATGATGTCTGTTTTTTTGAGACTTTATGAGACTAAAGGGGGGCCCTAGAGACCTGGGTTTCAAGTTTATGCACAAACGCTTTGGCCTTGTGCAGAATCATAAACCTTCCCTGTAAAAGCAGAGTGGTGGAATTATGCTCCACATGTCTGGGCATCACGGTGCCCATACGTAGCTTTCTGTGGTTAATCTGGAATACCCTTTGATCATCTGATGTCTCCAAAGATGAATCAGGGTAAGACATCAAACTAAGAAAATCATCACATCACCTTGAGGGGGAAAAGTGATGCCCACACTTAGCAACATTTGTGCGGGCCTTGTTTCAGGGGAACAATAACCTACCTTGTCTGGCGTACTCATCGGTTTCTCTGTGAACCAAATCCTTCACTCTGTTTCCATAAAGCAGCCGGGAGGAATCATGATCAAATGCTTTCAAGGTTTCACTGGAACTGTAAGACTTCTGTGTGGGCACCCGACACTCCTCATTGTCTGCTGAGGAATTTGTATACCGCCGTTCCTTTTCTCGCCGGCTCTTGGTCAGGGAGCAATAAGGCCTGCGTTCTTTCACATCCATACTTCATTCCTTCTGTGTGCACATCAGACCTGGTAGCTACAAATGATGCTCAGGGTTCAACTCTCATGGGCCTCCCTGTAAAGACAGAAGGTTTGCATGATGTCAGCATAACGTTCGTCTAAACCCCTGACTTACTCTACATCCTTCTCAGTCTGGAGAATGGTGGGAAGTCACAGCACTGCCGAGTGTGGGAGCTAACTTTCAGCAAGAAATGGAAACGTGTGTAATCAGTGTAACACACCCTGGACGACCGGGAGCTGAGGCACATTTATGCTAATGAGAGTTAGGGGTGCTTGTTTTAGCAACGATATCTGATTTTTCACATTAATAAAAAGTTTAAGACTGAGCTCAAATTCCACAACAGACCAGGTGAAAATTGGCCTCAATACGTTAGGTAAATTTTCCATAATGGAAAATTCTCTTGTAATATTTTTTCTTCCATTCACAAATAAATCATTTTTTCCTAAAAAAATTGATACTTTTTTAATTTCTTTAATTTCTTAAAGAACAGGAGAAAATCATGAGCTCCTTAGAGCTGAAATTTTGTCCAATGCATTGAACATATTTTTTTCTTGCAAAGATTTTCCCTTCAGACAGTGCAGTTTTCAAATTTTAAAGATCTGAATATTCTGAACTATGGAAAAAGTGGGCCTTTCTCTTACACTCCTCTCTTTAAAATGCATTTTCCTCTCTAAAAAGTGAAGCCAATCAGTGAATTCTGATATTTAAGAGAACTCAAGTGGCTAATTTGACGAGGGTTGTTTCTTACAAATGCCAGTAGCAAGAATAAGTTAGAAGGAACAAGGCATATTGTGTTTCTTTGCTCAGTAACTCTTTTTTCTGAGTTTGCTGAATGAGCAGGAGAAAGGATGGTAGAAAGATTTCTGCTGCATAAAACATGGTGCCTACAAGGGAGATAGTTGCTTTGTCTTTATTCTTTCTCATTTTGATTCTCCTTTTAATCTCGAGGTCCTCCAAGACCTTGTCTCTAGCCCTCAGTGTTTTCCCTTCCCACTTCTTTCCTAAATACACTTTTGAGTGAGTCCATAGTCAACTTGAAACAAGTGACACCCGTTGGTCCCAAGTCTTCTCTTGGGTTCCAGTTCCTTAGAGTTGTAACTTCTATTGTGATAGTTTTCTCAGCATAGACTCCTCCTGAAGAAACTCTCTCTCCCTCTCTCTTCTTCCTTGGCTATCATTACACACATCACACCATTCGTTAATGTGATTCCAACCTAGAGTCTCTTAGCTGATTCAGATTCTCCCAGGCCGGTTCAGCTTACATTAAAGCTATCAACAAGCCTTGATTCTTTCTGTGAAACATTGCAACTCCTCTACCCTTCCCTTCTAACTTTTGCCTTCTGTCTACTAGAAGAACAGTGGTGAAACCTGGGCTGGAAAACAGAGATACAGAGACTATACTGTTTTTGACCCTGCTATCTCTTCAAATAAACTACGTTCTCCCCTACCAATAATGACGTTAAATGATAAGCTCTCATGGGAGAATTCTACATCTCTCTGCTATTGAACTGAGATGGGTCATTAGAAGTATATTAAGACTTCATTTAATGTCATTGACAGGTTCTTGGAAAGTGTGACTTCACAAGAAAAGAAATATAATCAACAAGGTCCTCAATAACATCATTTCATTTGCTTGGCCGGGATTCTTTTTTTCTCATCAACTTTCTAACAATATGACTTGGAACTGCATGATATTATTAGAGGGCCTGCAGTAGTTAGTTGCTAATATTTTAGCTTGCTATTGAAATACATCTTTACTATCCTTTTTTTCCAAAAATCTGATTAAAAAAAAATTTGATTTCTCTTACTAGTTTTCCTTTCAACTTAAGACAATAATTTCAAGGTATGGAGTCAGAGACTACGTATAATCAGGATTAAAATAGCAACACACCAATTCATTCTTTTTATTCTAACAAACAAAAAGTTACTTCAGAGAAACACATATTGAATGACTTATGTCACAGGCTCTTTTCAATGTGCTCCATACGAAATAACAATGTTCCTGCTTGTATGACGTGTACATGTAGCTGGGGAAACAGTTACAGTCTTTCTGATAGCATAGATTCATATGCATGAATTTAAGGAAAATCCTGCTTTTGAAATAGCCTTGATCTCCTTGGAAGAAAGCTCATGTGGATTTTCACAACCAAATGATCATCAAAAACTTTTAGTAAACCAGAAAAATATAATAATTAAAACATTTTCAGTAATAGAGCTTGGGATTTTGAAAAAATGATACATTTCCATTTCTTGCCTTAAGCTGACATGTATTTTAAAGGAAGTTTTCTTAATAGCCTAGTGTCCATCAGCAGGTGATTGGATAAAGGAGATGTGGTCTATGTGCACATGAAATACTATTCAGCTATAAAAAAAATGAAATATTCATATCTGCAATAATATGGGTGAATTTAGAGGGTATTAAGTTTAGTGTAGTAAGTCAGATGGAGAAAGACAAATATCTTATGATTTCACTCATATGTGGAAGAAAAGAAATAAAATTACTGGACAAATAAAAGCAAGATTTAGGCTATATGAACAAAACAGTGGCTACCAGAAGCAAAGGGATGGGAGAAGGAGGTGGGCAAAATAGGTAAAAGGGTCAACTGTAGGGTGAAAGATGGAAACTAGACTCGTGGTAATGAACATAATTAGTCTATACAGATGTTGACCTATAATGCTGAAACCTATAGATATTTTAAAACGAATATTACTTGCATAAAAAAGTTTAAAGGGAAGGAAGGAAGGAAGGAAAGAAGGAGGGAGGGAGGGAGGGAGGGCAGGAGGGAAGGAGGAAGGAAGGAAGGAAGGAAGGAAGGAAGGAAGGGAGGGAGGGAGGGAGGGAGGAAGGGAGGAAAGGAGGGAAGAAGGGAGGGAGGGAGAAAGGGACGGAGGAAGGGAGGGAGGGAGGGAGGGAGGGAGGGAGGGAGGGAACCATTTTTATTTAGTTAGTTGTTTATTTTTGTCCCCCCACCCCTGGCCTTGAGTGGTGAACTTGACACCTTGGGCTTTCCATAGTCCACACTCTAGCTATATCTGAGCCACAAGGGTGCATCTGAATAAAATTTTTTTGAAAGAAAAACATTGGAAAAAACAGTGATGTGCTATATCTACACAATTGTATGCATTTTTTGACTTTAAAAGTGCATTGACTAAAGCAGGAGAAAATTGTTTTTCTCTCTGCTGAAGTTTTGCTTCAGTTAGTTAGAGTCTAGTGTGTTCAAATCTGACTTAACACCTATTTCTGTAAATAAAGTTTTATGGAAATACAGTATATGCTTGATTTTACTGTCCTCGGCTGTCTTCAGGTTACAAAGACAGAGTTGAGTGGTTGCAACAGAGACTGCAGTGTGCTGAATTGAGTCTTCCAAAAAAATATGTTAAGTCTTTGAAGCTGACCTTATCTGGAAATAAGGTCCTTGGACATATAATCCAGTTAAGCTGAGGTCATAATGGGTTACAATGGGTCTTAAATGACTGTTGTCTTCTTAAGAGACAGGAGAGGGAGATTTAGATACAGAGACTTACAGAGACTTACAGACACACGGGAAAGAAGGTCACATGAGGATGGAACAGAGATTGGAGTGATGGAGCTATAAATCAAGGAATGGCTAGTGGTTCAAGCAGTCACTGGAGGCCAGGAGAGAGGCACGGAACAGATTCTTCCCTAGAAACACAGGGGGAGGGCGCACCCTGGCGGCCTAGTGGGTTAAACCAGGCATGGTCCACATACATCCCAAGGTCTCCAGTTCAAGACCTGGGCTGGGGAAACGACCACTAGTGAACAAGTAAATTAAAACAACAACAACAAAATAAACAAAAAAATCCGAAATTCGGAGGTACCTGACTCCTTCTCAACACCTTTCATATTTCTTGCCTCCAGAAGTGAGAAAAATAAATTTCTGTTGTTTTAAGGTACCAAACTTGTAGCAATGTATTACTGCAACTCTAGCAAATGAATACAGAGATCTCATGGGTCTGTAGTCTAAACTATTTACTATCTGACCCTGATAGAAAAAAGGTGGTCAAATTCCTGAGTTAAACTATACGTCTGTCTTTGTCATTTTGTATCTTTGAATGTAAAAAGTATTCTCTTTACTATATCAAATAAGATACAAAATTTTACAGTCTTGCTAATTAGATAATCAATACATTCTTTAGGACAGCAGTGTGAATGTATTTCATCACTAGTAAAGACGCATCCTGGTGCTAATATTACCAATGTGTATACATCAGTACCAAATACATGCTAATAAATTAGTCATAACGATAAGTTTAATTTTTCTTGAGCTTTACAGAAACCTCTCTAGCACCAAATATCTGAATTTTCTTTAATGGGGAAGCCATTCTAAAGAGCTACGAAAAATCAAGACAGAAGATTCAAATATACCATCAAAGACAAAGACATTTTGATCTTAAAGATTCCAAACAATTAAAAAGTCCTTTATATCTGTCTTTCCATTTGTGTCCATGTTCAAACTTTTCAAGGATTTCATCTGCACTGTAATGTTTGCAAGTAGTGAGAGGCTTCTGATGGAAGTCAATGAGTTCAATATGACTTCAAAAGCCAGTTTTCTGTGTTATCTCCTGCACTCAAGGCTGAAGATGAGAAGGTTAAAAAATGCAGCTGCTTAAGTAGAGCTAAATTGTTGAAGCACTTGTAGGATGATCGAACAGTTCTAATAAGAGGGTCACTGTGCACATACTCAGCATAAAGCATTTAATGAACAAGAACTTAGCTGCATCAGTGAACATGGCCTTTGAAAACATAAGGAAAACTATTCGAAAAAAACTGGACCTAAAATTTTGATTGAACTGGCTACAGCAAGCATACAACAATAGCAAACTGATTTGACTAATTTTCATTAGCTCCTTGAAAAACAACTCAGTGACTAACTTCAGCACTCTTCTAGAAAACTCCATTGGTGTTAAAGCAAATTGCATGATCATTTGTTCTTTTCTTTCTCAATATACTGTGAAGCATTTAACTGACCTACAGTCCCAGACCTACAGACAGGAGACTTAGGGCAATCATGTCTCTATTTCAGATTTGTTATTTGAACACACCTTTAAACTTGGCTAAAGAACTTAACCACACTATTACATTGTTTCGTAACATGCTCCTAATTCCAAAGACATATTTTTTAACTGCACCTTTAAAAACAAATCTGTATTTTAATTGGAATTTGTGTATCTTTAAATCCCTGGAAGACAATAATTACAATGGGTTGGGCCTATAAGAAATAGCCCTAAAATCAACTGTACTTCTAAAATTCCATGAGCTCATGTGTCTAACTAGCAACAGAGAAAAAAACAATATCCAACACACAGCATTGAATAACCTACTGCTCAAATTCACTCATGCTTCTATTGGTGCTTATTTTCTGTAAGAATTACAAATTCTTAAATGTGACTTTGAATAGCTTCTACCTAGACAGTTGGTGTATCTTTTTATTTATTTATTCACTTGAAAGAAAAAACGTAGGCAAGAATGAAGGTGAGTAGGCAAGCAGGCAGGAAGATAGAGGAGGAAGAAACATTTATTTAGGAGTTCATCTTCGTTATTCTGGGGTCCCAGGTCTCACCCTGGCCCTTTGGATGTACATAGACCATGTCCTGTCCTTGTGACCTTATCCGCTAGGCCACCAGGGCACCCCATTTCTTTTTTAATAGTTTGGAAAAGCTTACTCAAAAGAAAAAGCAGCCCTCACACATATACTAATTTATATACACACACACACACACACACACACACACACATTTTTTAAGGGAAAGGTGCAGGCAGGAATGAAGGTGAGCAGAGATAGACAAGAAGAAGCACTTTATTTTATTTAGCTGTTTGTCTTGGCTGTTCCCCACTGTCCCAGGCCTTCAAGAGAGGTCGTTGGAATGTAAGTGGACTGTGCTCTCAAAGGTGGCTGCTGTAACCACTACTCCACTGGGGCACGCCTACCCCAATATGTTTTAAATTAAAGATATAAAATTCTTTGTATGTAATACCAATAAATATTTGCCTTTTTTAACTCTCAATTAATATTTTCCCCAATAAGCTAGTATTTATATTTATTAACAGCTGCTTTAATCAAACTACATAGAACTTTGCACACCACAGGATGTTCAAAGCATTCTTTTATTAAATAACTAGATTAATGTCACTTCAACAGAAATCAATTGCTATTAGAGGAAATTTTGTTTCCTGAGACAAATTTATAAATTAAAGAATTTAAATAATTAAATGCCAATATAAAATCATATTATAGTGATATTTTTGGTAATGCTAAACTCAAGCTTAACTAAAATTTGAGCTTATCGTTTCAAACAGAAGAATGCAAGAGAAGCTAGTTATCACGCTTGTGGCACAAGATTAAAAATTATAAACATTTGGTGCATTCTGGTGGAGCAGCGGTTGGGTTAACTGCCTCCAAAGAAGCCAGGCCACATACCCCGGGGTTTGAGTCCTGGGTTCAGGGGGAAACAACCAGGGTGAACAAGTAAACGAAAATAAAATAAAATACTTCTTCCTTCTCTCTCTTCCTCTCTGCCTGACTACTTGCCTTCATTCCTGTCTGCACCTTTCCTTTAAAAAAAAAAAAAAATACACACACACACACACACACAAGACTGAAAAGAAATATAAGAGAAGTCTACTATGAGTAACAAAAGTGGTACTTGTTGAGAAGATAAAGGCACAGAGAAAAACACAGTGACTAGTGACTGAGAAAGTTAAAACAAGGTAGGTTGCTTTCACTGAAGATGACATGAAGTAAAGTAAACACTTGATAGCAATATAAAATCAGAAGCAAATTTCTGTTTCCAGCCATGATGGAGTAATGAGAGCTGGAATTACCTTCCTGTCTAATTTAACAAGAACAAAACACACAAACTACATGAAACCAAGTGAAGGACTGTGGACCTGGAGAACTGAGGAACAAGGTGCATCCCTGATGGCTCTGCTCGTGGGTGTGAGAGCTGCAGTCTGTATACAAAGAGGAAGACGCCATGAAGAGCTCAGATTCCAAAGCTGAAGAGACAGAGCTGAATGTCCTATAGAACAATGGAAGGATTTACAGAACAAAGTGTTAGATTGGAGAAAACACTCTAGGCATCAGCAGAGGGTCTTTCCTGAGTAATCCACTGACAAGCACACGTGTGTGAGGAGACTGCTGAAGGTCGGAGAAAGAACAATTGGAAAGGACGGTAGCAGGTTTCGAAGCCTGACCTGTTGATATTTTAGATGGAAACTTCCTTTTAGATGGAGACTCTCCTTCTGCAGGGTGCTGAGCAGTATTCCCAGTCTCTACCTAGTAGATGCCAGCAATACTCGCTGTCATGACAATAAAAAATATCTTCAGATAATATGAAATAAGTGTCCCTTGGGGGCAAAATTGAGGGCCACTGAATTACAGGAGCAGTTTTCATATCTCACACAAAGGCAAGAACATCGGTCAGACTGGAAAAACCTTAGAACTCATTTGTCAATATACTCAGGAAGGTGCTGCCTCAGTTGTGGGGAACAATAGCACTAGTCTAAATATGCACTGGGTCCCATCTAGACAATCTTACAAGACCAAACAAAGATCAAGTGGTTTCCAAGTAACTGAGCTGTTCCATAACAAGGTTTGAGAACTACGTGACTACAAAAATACCTAGCATTCAATAAGGCAAAACTCATAATGTCTGTCATCCAAAGATAACCTGGCAAGCCGAGAAGCAGGACAATGAGGAGAAGAATTGATCCATTGAAACACCATCAGAACTGACATACGTGTTAGACTTAGTAGACAAGGACATGAAAACCACTATTCTAACTGTATTCTATATGTTCGAAAATTTAATGGAGACATAGGAGATATGAAAGAAAGAAGACTTCAATCAAACTTATAGTTATGAAAACGCCCATGTCTCAGATGAAAAGTGCACTGGTGGATTTAATGGCAGATTAGACACTGCAGAAGAAGAGGTAAGTAAACTTAAAGGCGTAATAATGAACTACACAAAATGAAGCAGGGAGAAAAAGAATAAATATATAAACAAATCATCGGTGAGATGTGGCACTATTTCAAGAAGCCAGTATAAACGTAATTAGAGTCCCTGAAGGAGAAGACAAGAAACAAATGAACAACAAAAACATTGAAGAAATAACTGAAGAATTCTCCAATTTGTAAATCTACAGATGCCAAACTCAAGAAAAGCTAAGCACAAGAAGTGTAAAGAAAATTACAGCAATGCATTTTATTATGATTAAAACTATTCAAACTCACTGATAAAGTCTTAAAAGTAGACACACAAAAAAGGCACATTACGTACAAATTGGAAATAATGCAAATAAAAAGACATTAGACATCTAAAAGGAGCAAAACCAAGAAACGTCACCCTATAATTCTATCCCCACTGAAAATATCTCTCAAAAGTGAAAGTGAAATACTTTTCAGACATAAAAAAGTTGATCACCACTAGACTCTCATTACTAGAAGTGTAAAAGGAGATACAGAAACATAGATCTAAACAAAGGAATAAACAGCACTTAGAAACAGTAACAACAGAGTTAAATACATGATATTTTTCTTACTGTTTAACTCTCTGTAAAAATAGATGACTTTTTAAGCAAAACTCATAACATGTTTTGTGAAGTTTATAACGTGCAAACAAAATGTTTTGCAACAATAACATAAAGGAAGGGAGTGGAGAAACAGAAGGATACTATTGTAAGGCTCTTATGATATGTGTGAAGTGAGATATTATTATCTCAAGGTAAAACTGTTATATTAAAGACACATACTTTAAACCCTAATGCCACCGATAAAATAACAAAAGAGTTATACCTAATAAAGCCAACAAAAGGGATAACGGCATCATAAAAATTATCCCACTAATCAAAGACTTCAGGAAAAGAGGAATGAAGAGTGTGTTGAAAACAAAGAGAAAGATATTAGACTTGAAGCTAACTAAACCAATAATCATATTAAATATAAGTGGTCTGCACACCCACCAGTCAGGAAAAAGGCAGAGATGGTTAGATTGGATTTTTAAAAAGACCAAATTATATGATGCTTCCAAGAACCACACTGAAATATAAAGATATAAATAGGATAAGAGCAAAGGGATGGAAAAGGAGAAATCGACAATCACATTAAATATAAATGGTCTACATACACCCCTGAAAAGGCAGAGACTGTCAGATTGGATATAAAAACACCACCAGAGAGAGGAACACTTGGCAACGGTTTAGAAGAATTTGTGGGGTCTACATGCATTGACATGGAAATGTGCAGAGAATTAATTTTTTTCTATTCATCATAAATACATGATGAGCATGGTGAGAGGCCCTGGGAATAGATATGAAAAGACAGATCTTACCCTCTTTGAATCTGAAAGGGGAGAGATAAACTAAATAATCAATCACACAAATAATTATATATTTAAAATGTAAAAAATTATGAATTGCTGACAGAAAAGAAGGTGGGGTTTTATGGAGACTGAGAGTCAAAAGAAGACCTCTTTTATGTGACATTCAAGCTGTGATCCACAGGATAAATAGTATTCAGCCTGGTCACAAGTGTGCGTTTCACAGAGACGGGGCTGACAATAGAACAGGCCAGGGTGACCAAATAATGTGTTCAAACAAACACCTGGAGGCCAAGAATAGTTTGTTGGACAAATGCCATTATAACTGGACAGAGAGACCAACAAGAAAGGCCAGAGAGAATATAAAGCTGGTTGCAGAACTTCACAGGAAAGGCTGAGCAATGTCATGTACATTCACCGACGTTTCACCTGCAGTGGGTGACTATCGGAGAGTTTCACATAGGGCATTGACAGAATCAATCACATTTACTGTTTAGAAAGTTTCTTCTGGATAAAGGGTGGAGAAAAGGGAAGAGAGAGGCCCAGAGCAGAGGCAGGAAAATTCAGTAGATTTTTGTAGGAGTCCAGGCAAGTCCAGAATGACAGCTTGGACTAAGGAGCCTCAAGTGGCAGTGAGAATTAGAAAAGTGAAAGGATGAAAGAGATCATTGATGTGGCATCAGAAAGACCTATGATGGGCTGAAATGAGAATGAGGAAAAGGAAAGAAGAGAATGTCTACCAGGCTGCTAGCTGAACAGATGGGTGAAGAGAGAAGCAGAGAAAACAGGAGACTATCTCCTAAACACGAATGTGACTCCCAATGCTTGCTTTCTTTCATTTAAAACATGTATTAAGTAGTGATTTTTGTTCTTTGAGAACCTTGACAATACAGATAAGCCAAAAAGTATTTTGTAAAAACTGCCCTCATACCATTTTTGCAATTACTGTCTTCAGATTTTCTTCTACGCATATGTATGTGTAAGAATATATGTGTCATATGTATCATTAATATAGATGATCTTGTGACCCATTTTCACTTAACATATTGTGAACATTTTATGTGTGTAAAGATATTTATGTCTTTCTTTTAAAATATAAAATAGTAAGCTTGTTGCTTTGAAACTCAAGTTATTCTCCTAGAAAGCAAATATGCAAACATAGATAAGGAAATAAATAGGAACAATATTAAAATAGCTACTGAATAAGTACGAATACTGGAAAATTTTTAATTGGAAAATATATAGAACAGTGCCTTGGGCTATAAGAAAAGTGGCTTAAATCTCATCAAATCATTAAAAAAATTCAAAATTATTTATATGTAGAAGGAAACAGAAATTAGAAAGAATTGAAAAAAAGAAAAAATATGGATAATGAAGCTCATCTATTCAGTAATGCAAAATGGGAATATAGTCTATGATCTTTGAAAGAATGCAATTGAATTACATAGCTTGAAATTCAAAGTGAATCTGGTTTTCTGGATAAAAATTATGAACAATAGCAATATAATAAGTGATATATATCAATATAATTAGGTAGTCTATGGTTGCAAAAGTTAAAAACTATAGGGAGAAGGTCATAATCTCTATACTTAGGAAAGATAGGAAAAGGCACTCAGGGATTCAGGGTAAAAGTGTATATAACATCTCTCCATTTTTCTACCTGCCTGGATCAACCAATATCCATCAGATCTTTTTATTCCTTTTTATGATAATTTAAACCTGAACCTTGAATACAGAAGTCACCACTTTATTCATTTGTCCTTCATCACACACCAAGCCTTTGAAAAACGTGCCAGTGATATGATCTGGTTCAGAGAGAAAAATCAAGGAAATAGTTATGTGTCATCATGTAGATGATACCGTGGCATCCAAAGGCCTCAAACATGCAGAAGGTAACAAGCAGAAAGACAGCTCTGCTCACAGCCCAGATGCTGTGTCCCGGCTGGACTGGGCCACTGACCGGCCTGTACCTTCAAGTGAACGTCATAGGATGTACCAGCTAGTCACAACCACACCACCACCACCAACTGCCATTTATTAAGGATGTTTTCATGCTACTTTAGTTTATTACCTTTCTCCTTCAAGCTTTTATTTCCAGTTTTACAGATAATGAAACCTGGGAAATTAGGTACAAAACTTGAAGCAGGATGACCAGTGAGCAGCTAGGCTGGAACTCATAATCTCATAGGTGTTCTTCCACTTCTTTCTTTGAAAAGTTGCCAAACTCTAAGTCTTGTTTAGCAATGGCTCCAAATTCAAAGCTAGAAGTCATAATGAGAGAAAAATAAGCAAACCTTCTAGGTGGTTTAAAAACAGAGTTTGTTCTCTCATAAAAGTGCCTCAGAGATGAGTCTTACTGATCTGGAGACAGTTGGGGATGCAGTGTGCAACTGGAGGAGCTTCTGAAATGAAGAGCTAATATTATTTCCCTAAGTGCTGGGCATATTCCTCTCTTTAAGAGTGGACATAAAAGCTCCTTCATAAATTATTAATTTCAATCTTGATTATTTATTGAGTGCTTAAAATATGTCAGGTGCTTTACATGTATGACCTCACTTAATCCTCACAGCAACTTTGCTAGGTAAGAATTACAAACTCCATTTCACCAGAGAGAATGAGGGTCCAGAGAGATGAAATGACTTGTCCAAGGTCACAGTCAGGAACGGCCAGGTGGAATTTGAAGACATTTCAGTTTAATTCCAGATCTTAACCACTAGACTATATTTTCAAACCATACAACAAAGAGGGGATTTAATCAATAAGCCACAAGAATACGAGAGAGAGAGAGAGAGAGAGAGAGAGAGAGAGAGAGAGAGAGAGAGAGAGAGAGAGAGAGAGAGGCGTTTGACAACTAAATTGAGATGTCAACAGATCCAGTATTAGCAAAGAGAATGAAGGCTGCCATAATGAAAAAACCATAATAATTACATCTGCAGACATCGCAGTACTGGAGGAAAAAAAAAAAAAAAAAAAAAAAAAGAACCAATAATGGAAAAGTTGTAAAATTCAAGACAATGTTAAAAAGACAAAGTACGTTGGAAAATGTTTCAGTCTCCTTCAGGGAAAGATAATTAAGGAAGAAATAAATGACACCTCATTGGGACATTGTGTGTTTTAGAGGACACAGTCACAAATCCCCTATCCTTGTAACTCCCATCATATGTAGTTGATTTAGCCAACACAAGAGACCCTTCTACAGGGTAGTCAACCACTGGGGTGATACGAAGTGAAAGGTTTTTTCTGGGTTCCGCGAGGAAAGAAAGTCGATCAAACAAAAAGTCGAATAGCCAGGGCTTTATCGGGGTTTGCGAACCCGGGCGAGGTTCTCCGGTCCGCAGAACGAGGGCCGGGGAAGTCGCGCCCGAACAAAAGGAAGCGCGCTCTTTAAGCAAAAGAATTTCGCGGGCTTCATACGTCACGATTGGGGATTGGTCCTGTGATTCCAGGTGTGGGCTTCAATCCCTCAGTCTGACGTCAGCCACCTTTTCCCCGGGTATGGCTGCCGCTTTGTCCCTCTGGGCCAGCCTAACATGGAGGTTTCCATTGTTTTCTACCCTGTATTCCTTGCTTTTCTTCCTTGTTGGTTTCCAAGAGATTCAGGTTGAGTAGACTTCAAAGCTAAGGTCAAGGAACTGCCTGCACAGACTCTCAGTGATGGGTTCAGGAATGAGCCTGTGATGTAATGCCGGCCCATAAAGTCTGCTCAAGGAATTTTTTTAATTACTGGATTTTTTTTTTTTTTTTTTTTTTTTTTTTTTTTTTTTAAAGGAAAGGTAAAGGCTACAGTGAAGACAAGGAGGCAGGCAGATAGGAAGAGAGAGGAAGGACAAAACATTATTTTATTTAGTTCCTTATCTTGGTTGTTACTAGCCCCAGGTCTCAAACATGGGTCCTTGAGACGTAAAAGATTGTGTCCAGTGGCCTTATCCACTAATCCTGCAGGGTGCAGGTCAGGAATTTGATAAAACTATTGGGAAAGTGCCTTCTCAGGAGCAGTGCAAGTGGAAAAATACAGTTATAGAACTTGTTTACATTTTCGGCACCATGGAGAGAAAGCCTGCCTGGCATTGAAATCTACATGGTTAAAAAAAAAGGCCTCAGAGGTAGAGAAATAAATTTCAAATTAGCAAGCTCTTACACTGGATTTTTCAATTAAAATAAAAAGCTATAACAAGTCTGTTAGGGAGGAAGAATACAGGAGAGATTTTTGGTCAGACAGATCTGTTTAAAATCTCCACTATTTACAACTTATGTGATTTATGACTTGGACAGGTTAAACTCATTGATGTTTGGTTTCCCCTATTTAATTCTCTGAAATGCGTATGACAATATCTTTCTCATAGAAATACTACGAAGATTAAATGAGACAAAGTTCTTATAGCCTTTAGCACAGCGAATGGCACACAACATAATGTCTAGTTTGTAAGAGCCAGTTATTACGATTACATTAAAAAACATTGTCCGGTGTCCAAGAATAATGTCAGCGTCATTAGGTGTATGCCTAAGTAATCTGAAGAAGCTGGGCTGAGAAAAGTATCTAAGAGCTCAGTCTCAAAAGATTGAGAGTAAGGGTTTTTACACTGGCAGTGAAATTTATATTTTGCTAAGATGTTTGATGGAATTGGAGTTTTGAATTTTTACGCGCTTGCTTAGAAAAGAATCCATCTTCAAATAAGAAAAGAAAAATCCTGCACCAATAATTTCAAAATGATTTCATTTATAATGTTATTCAAATATTTATGTCTCAGTTGTACAAGGCAGTAACAGTAGAAGGAAGGCCTATAAGAGGAATAATGAAGCTTATTAAGAGTTTCAAGATTGAAAGAACCCTGAGACGTTTATTTTTGTAACAACTAGGTGGTGACCTGATAACTACCCACAAGTATTTGGAGAATAAAGGATAACTGCAGTTATTCATGCCTCTGAAACCCACAGGCAAAATTACTATAATAAACATATACTCTGTCTACTGCCCACCAGGTAGTTTTCATCTCAATCTGAAAAGCACCAAACCAGTCAAATGGCACCTTCTTCACAGAAGCCTGGAGAGCGGTAATTCTGGTTGTGTTGGAGGTAAGGGTCTCACTCAACATGTCCTCTCCCAGTGACGAGAGCAAAGCCATGTAGACAGAGATTCCCAACCCTAATCCTCCGTGAAGTAGGAAAACTCTAGAAAAACAGAAGCTTCAGGACAGCAAAACAGTTTCGGGTCCAGTGCTAGAGTTTGATTTGCCCAAAGAAACATGGAAGCCCTCTCTTCTCACTGCGGGGCCGGGGTCAGGTGTGGGCGTGGGAAACAGGACCAACATTTTCAGAGCCAGTCTGCAAGCAGTTACTTCGGCGAGAGGACTCAAGTCCCTTTCATATTTTTCTCCTTTGGTGTTTATTGTTTGTTCTTAAGCAAATGTTAAGGCAACACTAT
This sequence comes from Solenodon paradoxus, assembly GCA_004363575.1. Classification (NCBI taxonomy): domain Eukaryota; kingdom Metazoa; phylum Chordata; class Mammalia; order Eulipotyphla; family Solenodontidae; genus Solenodon; species Solenodon paradoxus. The sequence continues at coordinate 490,822 of RJWH01000864.1, forward strand.
CAGGAGACATAAATATGGCTGACGGTATAGGCGCATGTAGAAATACAATGTTTTGACAAGTTAAGTTTAGTCACACACCTTAAAGTGCATATGTGTAATACACTCAAATATTATGGCTCTGTGTAAATGCTGCCAAGTAGTCAAGCAAAAATAGGAAAAGTGTATCCAATTAGTCAGCTGTTCTGGATTTTGTGAATGTTTTATATCATAAACACAAATATGTGCATAATTTATGATGTTTACCAAAAATGTATGAACCATTACACATGACTTGACCGGGGCCTGCCTTGTCAGAGGGCACCAGTTGAGCGGCGGGTGCGGACCGTAATCCAGCTCATGCTTTGGGCACCAGCTGGGCACCCCAGTGAGAGGGTTGTGACTACTACAAGGAGGCCTCTCTCAAGAATTAGCACAAAGGCTCTGGAATATGTAGCCCCACAAAACTCTTTTATGTCCTCCTGTTTCTAGAGGTAGTTTACAAGCCAAGGCAGAGGATTAAAATGGACGTTGGCAGCAGATAAAATTGTTGCCTTCTCAGATGTCTGCTGAAGTAGGATTCTTTCAACGCTCTTCGCTCTTGCTGACCACAAAAGGGCAGTGCAGGCAAGAACTCCAGCAGGCACAGGGAAAATTCAGTTTCCTGGCTTTCCTGTTGACCGCCTGCCAAGAGCTGGACTCTTGCCACTGGTTTCATACCTTGATGATGCATTCTAGACAATTGTTAAAAACCACACTTTCAAGGTACGCTAGTAAATTGTGGGTACTCAATATCAGCCGCAACACCAATTTGGAGTAGGTCGGTTTGGCCAATCATTCTTAAAAGAAAGGCACTACTAAAATGCAATGGTCACTGTGGAGAAAATATGATCCAATTTTGGTGTCTGTGGTTTTGCTTTAAAATAATTTAATTTGCTAGTCATCTCATTATAAAATAGCGGTGGTACCAGCTAATCCTTATAGGTATAATCCATATGCCAAGATGATTGTAAAGTTATTTTGATATACTCAGAAAAGGACTCTACGAAAACATGTCCCTCCGATGAGTGTTACTCTACTTTCCATCGCCTTCCCAAGTGAGCATTGACATTTCTGTTCTAGTCGAGGGGTAACACTTCTACAACCAGGAGGTATATTATTTTAATGCTCACTTAATTTTTGGTCCCTCTACTTCTAACTACCAGTAGGAGGCCAATTAGCTCTGATTACAACAATTATTTTGCCTAACGGACACCTGTCACCTCTGAACCAGTGAAGCTACTAGCCTAATTTCATGTGGGTCACCCAGTAGTAATGATTTCTAGTTATTATTAGTCTAGATTGTGTTCCTTTTCCCCTGTCCCATCCCTTTCCCTCTTCTCAATCACTATTAGCCCCTGTTATATGTCTGCAATGGTGAGTGTAAGAAATTGTGAACATAAAGATTTCCATGATTATTTTTGGAAAATAGCCACATTTCACTGGATTATTTCTACAGTATATAGTAGTAAACATGTAATGTAGAATATATTTTAATTGCTGTGATGTAAATGAGACTTTGGGGTCATGTTACAGAGTGTTAACTGAAAGATTCAGCTATGGCTTTAGTATGCCTGCAGGCCTTTTAAATTGTTATGGGAAATTGCAGCATTCAATTGAGTAGTTTCAACACTGAGCTCCCCTAAGGCTTATTACAGTTTGGCAACATGATGCCAATTTCAACTAATGTACATAATGCTTTTTTCCTCTCATACTTTATCTACAGAACCTTTCTAGTATGCACAACTTGAAAACCATGAAGCACTGGGCAGATGAAGAGCTACATAATTGAGGCAATTTACCATTATGTTATTGGCAGAGGTCCTCAGGTACTACAGGACATCACACAGATGGAGCTCAGACCATCATAAGTATCAAAATATTGGTCCAACAGCAATAAATGGAAAGAAATAGAAAATGTCCAGATGATTATAATTTAATTTCCCATGAAAACATTTTGTAATAAACTCTCCATAAAAGATGCATGCAGAAAACACAATTCAAGAAAGATTTAAATAGTATGTATCTGGAAGATTAACTTTGCATAATAAAATGCTTATAAGATATGTTATGCTTTTTAACCAATTTCATAGATGCTCTGCTAGACATTGGTTGTGAAAATCTGGTTCCTTTAAGTATGAGCCACAAAATCCAGAAAATGTATCTCAAATGTAAATATGGCTGACGGTCACATCAGAGAGCAGACTCGGGGACCTTCTTTCTTTTCCTTGGGTACGTAACACAAATCTATGTAGTTTCCTGGTGATGAAAGAGAGTAAGATGACCAGATTCTCCAATGCCCGGCTATATTGAACCTGGCCTGGTCTCATTCATATATGTATGCAGACTGAAGAATCCTTCACAGAAAACAAGAAATAAGCTCAGTGCCCAAAGATGTTAGCAGTGGTTCTGCCTTAGTCATCTCCCAAATGGAGGATCACACCCGTCTTGACCAGATGTGCAGAACTTGGGTAGTTACTAACAATTTTATAAGAAAAGCTTTCATTTCCACTGTTACTAAACTGTACAAGTACCTCCAGTCCAGGAAACACCACCTTCAGAGCCCTACAATCAAAAGCATGAAACAGGCTCCTCCTGTTAAGGACATACCACTGGCCAAATTGATAGTAGATATTTGTCCCACACCACACACAAAGGACTTGGTTTGGACATTTAATACTCTGATGGGAGTTACCCTTCCATCTAAGGCCAAGTCACAAAGGCAGAAAGGCAGAAGCAAGGGAGTGTAAGTGGGAAAGAGAACTGGGGCACGAATCTGATGTATCTAGTAAAAAAAAAGGAACTAAAAGAGGATAAGTTATGACTAAAATATCAGTAAATGGAAGACCACTAATATATAGATTCTGCCTAATAAAGCTCTTCCACAATCCTCTGGATGGTTCATTAAAGAACAATTTATTGGTCGGATCACAGCTCATTTTCTAGTTTAGCAAATTCTCCACAACACTGTTTATGGTGTACTTTGAAATACTAAACGTTTTGGTGGCACGCTGAAAGAAATAAATGGCATTGAAAAGTTGTCCATAATTACAATGCAATTATTTCTACAGTAAATCAATGCCTTGCTATGTCAATAAAGGAAAAAAAGCTGTCTAGGTTAATCACGCTCTACTCACCAGCCCTTCAGGACTTGTTATTTGCTAATAATCTGCTGCTTTTTGAGGATAACTGCTTATTGACCTGGCCATACCTCTTCCATCCTTCCAGGGCAGAAGGCTCATGTGTTTTGCTACAAATGTTATCATTCTCAGAGCAAATTTGACAACGTGATACTCAGTGATAACCATGTTCACAAGTTGCACAGCTCAGCTTTCTGGATGCTAGGCTCCATCAGCTTGAGTTCTTGGTGCACCTAAAATATCCTTGGCAAAATCATCTCCACGTGGCCGCGTCCCTTATTCGTGTGTAATACGTGAACAAGCCAAGGCACAGTGGTTAAAAGCTACTGCAAGACCATAGATCTACACCATCCCACAGGTTCTCTGGTCGGTATCTATGCAAACCATTTAAAGCTGCATTATTCCTATTCTAGTTTGAACACTATTTTGATGACAAGAGAAGCAGTGAGAGAACTGATTGTAACCGAGGACTGATTGTGTGCCATCATTTTTCCATTCAACTACTCCACATGCTTCTAGACTTCAAAATTCACAATCACTCCATATGAAAAATCCTTTCTGATATTATCTACTTTTGTGTCTTGCACACAGTAGGACCTGACTAATCAACCATGTTTCCTGATCTACATGAACTTTGATGCCTAAAAAACAACTCCAAGTGATACTCTAGAACCAATTTTAACAGAACTATAAATTATCTTGAAATAGAAAAGATATTATTGTCTTCAGGGCCTCTCTCACTTGCCAGTAACTAGATTTAGTTCATTTGCTTTTGAGTATTTTTTTTCCCTCTAGTCAGTCCCCTAGAGAGTCTTCATACTTGAGTTCAAAGTTTCCTCTTGAATAATGGAACTGGACTGTGACATTATTTAACAAAACCATACTCTAACATTCCTGTGTCTCCTGACTCATTATGGTGAAATGCACAACTAGAAAAATAAAGGTTGCACAGCATACTCTCATTATAATCATGTAGTATAAGAACAAATGGAGAAAGCTTCAAATGAAAAATTCCCCTATACAGTTAACCAGAGGATTCTCCAGCCTGGGCAAGCCGGCAATGTTGCCAAAAAGAGGAAAAGCAGTTTACCAGCCACAGCTAAAATGCATGCAACACTCATGAAATATGTCTTTTACAAGTTAATTTCTGCAATAAACTTGTGAGGTAGATTTTTTTGGTCAACCCTCTTTGACAGGTAAGGAAACCTAGAATCGGAAAAATTAAGTAACTCACCCAATGTCACGCAGCGTAGCACAGCCAGAGCATAAGCCCAGATCTGTGTGGCCTAAAATCTGACGCTGGTTCATGGGGCTTTGTTGACTGGTAAGGCAGGTAACTGCAGACACATTAGAGACAATACAATGGTGAATAATATCAATTCTTAGGTTTTGCTGAGAATGCTTTTAGGACAAAGATGATCACCTGCAGAAGTCACAGAAATATTACTCTTATGTCATGATATTGTTCAGTGGGCTTTGGTAAAACCCTGACATCTGACAGTGCCCGGTGGAGCAGTCAGTCAGTGGTGTGTCCCAGCACAGCCACCAATGTGTGAAATCACAGGGTGAAAAGGCCAATGCTGAAGCGTTAGAGCCAGTGCAAATAATTTCAGCTTTTAATTTTCACACTAAGTAGTGATGAAACGTACATACACTAATTTCAACAAGGTACGTTTAAATGAAAAACAAATTCTACCCGTGGTTTAAGGCAGAGTTTATGAGAGAAGCAGGTTTCATGAGTGAAATTAAGATCGGTTCCCATCACCGAGAATGCCGCAATTCACATAACTAATCACCCATAAAACCTATTACAAACAAACACTAAGAAAAACTCAAAAAGCATGTAAGAGTGATGAAATTTCCACCTCAATGACTTATAAAGTGAGGCAGATCAAAAATCAACTGAGCTGGAAAAATGACACACTGTGAAGAGGTGCTTAGGATGATATGTGGTCAGGATCCTCCATTAGTCAAAGCGATGACTCTCAATACATGTATATTTCAGGTCCTCATACCTGGAAGCTCCATTCTTAATGACAGAAGTCTGTCTTCTCACATGGAAATTTAGAAAGGATGCTTCCAGAGCCAGCGCTCTCAAGGAAAAATGACTTGTCGGATGAACAGCTCTCAATCTGAACCTTAAGAAAGCCATGGCTAGCCTTCCATTTTAGAATTAGATAAAATATATATTCATCACTTGCTCTTTAAATTTTGTTTTCAGAACCAATATCTTGGCTTTATGTTTTCTATCTTCTTTTGCCATTGCTTTGGGCCCACTATAACTAATGAAATTTCTACTTCACTTTTTAAGGAAAAGACATTCAGTCTTGTTAAAGGGAGAATATTGCAGATATATACAAAAACAAAGAAAGAATAATACCCTTCTGTTGAAACAGTTACAATATGAGCCCTCCGGAAAGCAGTGTTACCTCCTGGAGATGGGGAAGTGCGCCATAAAAGTTGGCTGAATAAAAAAGTGATGAAGAAGAGTATGACCCCATGTAGAATGACCCATAGTGATTCGCCAACAGACCACAGAAGAATCTTGAACAAGACCTTCCCCTTCTATAGGCAACAACATAAAACTAAAATATGAACACTCATTTTACAAAGAAAAAAGTATTCAAAAGACATAGCTGAAACACAAAGGTGGGGGGCAGGACCCTAAAATGGGAAAAGGCCAAAGAAAACAGTCTGTGGAAAAATTCTAACAAACACGCCTCCCTCCTTTTTATATTTCTTTTAGATTTTCTTCTTCCCCAAATTGTTAACAAAATGATCATTCTTTTCCAATAAAGTAATTAAACAATCTAAAGCGTCTAAGATACTTCACTAGTAGGGTAGATAAAACAATTCACAGGCCTTCCCAAGGCAATGTGTCATTTAAGGTAGTTCTTTGAGGTCAGCCTTCTTCTTCTGTGTCTGGAAGCCCCCAAGGCACATTAATGTGCACTGAAGAGGCACCGTGATTCGAAGCTTGCCCTGATGCAGAACTGAACTTACTGGCTGTTTATCTTTCTTGGTGGTGACCCCACGACAACCCGCTTTGGAGTCGGATACTACTTATTCTGGGTGCTATAGTACAGCTAGGCTGTCACTGAAAAGGCAAACTGCATTTTATGGCTGCATATGCTCAACTTCCTCTTCCAGTGTGTTCATTCTGTCACTTCAAAAGCAGCATCAGCTTTAAAAAAAACCGACGTCTTGTGCAAAAAAAGCCAGTGCTGTGTTGTATTGTAGATAGTGTCACAAGGGGCTCCTCTCCTCTGATGCTTCCAGGAGTGGGAATTTTCAAGATGCTCTTCAATGTACATTTCTTTTTTCATTTAATTGATTATTCATGAGTTAAAAATAATTAAAGAAAAAAAACTGAAATTGACAGTAATATTTTTCCTGCTAACCTCAATTAACTTCAGCCTCTCTTCTAAATCACATCATGCTACCTGTCAAAACCCTACCTCATGCTGCATGGGGTTGGGGGGGTGGGATGAAAGTGAGTTCTAGATGGGGAGAAATATATTATTTTTATAGATTACTATTTCCAAATGCAAACCATTTCATACTGACAAAGCTCAGACAAGTTCAAAGTTTGGTTGCAATTTTAAGTCAAGGAAGGAAGAAGGTGTGGGGGAGAGGGGGTGATGGGATGGAATAATGTGAGATGATTGGAAAGTCCTGAATAAGTGAAGAGCTTTTATGAAAGTCAAAGGAAATCTAGAAAACAGTGAAAAGAAATGTTGTGTGGGTTATTACTCATCCTCACTTGCAAGATTTAATATGCATGTGATGCAGTCCTCTTCATTTTTCTTTCGAATGCATATTTTTATCTTTATAAAGGATAGTTTTAAAAATTGAAAACAAGATAAAACTAATAAATCATACTTTTTTTCCCCTTGTAAGAAACACACATTAAGTTTGGAAATGCCAGCCTAAGAAAGATCAAAGGTCATTTCAGCACAAACTATAGTCAATTATTTTGGAATTCATCATTAAATTGAATTGTTTATGAAACAGAGTCAGTCATCATGTTTCTATGCTTTCTATTAAATTTTTCACTTCTCTGTAGCATCTCGGGAAAGAAAACAGATCACCGAGAAAACTCAGTTTTCTTACTGTCTGGCCTGCAGAATAGAAGCTCTAAAAATCATACACGGCAAATATACTGAACTAGCTAGAGCATTTGAGAGCTGACAATGTCAAGGAGGAAGATTCCCTTTTGGTATGTATATACCTGGCACTTTATTTAAAAATTACAGAATATTATTTACCTATAGAAATAGTCAAATACAAGACAAAGTTGATTTCAGCTTCATTAGAGTTGACGCTCACCTCCCATCTCTAAGACCAAATGTAGCAAAAGCCATCACTATGTGCCCACTTCACTGCCAACATTAAAATTTCCATGAGGGGTTAGGTCTATGACCTGGTAATAAATACTCAAGGTCTTAATGTCTTCCTTTGTTAAAGTATGGGGCATCAGATTCCATAACTCAAAATACAGAAAAGATCAGGTATAGAAAAAGTCTCTCCCCTTTTCTACCATATGGACCTAGAAGTCAATTGTTCTGTTAGTAGAGGTTTCCTTTCACTCTGTCCTTCCCTCCTTTCCTTCCTGTTTTTTTCTACCTTCTCTTCTCCCTTCTTTCAGAAAGGAAAAACATTCCTTTGGTAAACAGTGGTCTACTTGAATACTGCATGTCTTCCATGGGGTCCGTGGCTATGTGGGAAATAATCACCTGGCTCGAAATATAATGGAAGACACACCCTAATAGCAGACTGGAGCCAAGTTTTTTATAACACTCCCAGTCAGCTACTACCCTTTGTCTCCTCAGTTATCAGTCATTTTCAGTCACGTGACCGCAGCAGGTAACTTAATTTACTTGTCTCTTCTCTAAAATGAGAGATAATAACATCTTGCCTCTTTGGAAGTAAAGGGTTGGTTTAAATTATCCTGAGATTCCTGCTAACTCTAAGATCTATAATTTAGAGATTTCTCAAAGACAGAGTGTTCGTTCCTAATTTCTATGACCTTGATACATGCTAAAATGTCACTCTTCCTGTGTAACATGAGCAAACCCAAGTGGCATTATGTGCCACCCATCTGTTTTCCCTTTTAAAGAAAAAAATGTTTATCGTTTCCTTATCTTGTACAGGAAAATGCATTAATTACAAACCCGCATTCTTCAATTAGAGTAACCAACCCAGGCTTCTTTTCCTTTCCCTGGCTGGTTCCATATTGATTCAATGAAGTTGTAGGAGGTAGAGTTTTACTTTAGCATTTAGCATTTCAAAAAGAGGTCACTAAAGAAGAGTCTTTGAATTACCATCCTAGTTTTACAAAGAGATGTACAAATGCCCTTGATTGAATCTTTTTCATTTGCCACAAAAGGGATGTTAACAATTAGGAGAAACCGGTTCAAGTGAAAAATCTGTCACCGATTATTATATAATCTGGGGTTCTGAATTCCTCATTATTCTCTCAGGGATGAATAACCCCAGCCAGTGGTTTCCAGCCACCCCTATCTCTCAGCTTCACTTCACAATCTCCAAAAGTTTACTCTGCAGTTGCCAGTCCATCATCTCTCTTTAATGTGCTTCAATCACCAGAGATTCATTTTTACCCAATCTTCACTTTGATAGTTCTTCTTTTCAATTCTTTGATTCCCACACATGCCCTTCTACCTTGTTATTTCATTCCAAGACTGCACTTTCCAGAAGAATCTTTAAGGCCCTCAATCTGAGGTCCATTTTTTATGCAACATTTTACTAAAAATTTCATTTTCAGATACAACCAACTTTTCATAAAATTGAGTAAAAATGAACATGTGAAAAAGCACATCCTAACATCATGGGAAAAAGTGCTTCAACAGAAAAAAAACCCTCCCTTGGTCAAATATAGTCCACTTTAACTAAGGCATTCAAATGAACAGCCGTTTAAATATCTCCATTTCAAGAGCGAATCTATCTAAGAAGTCTTCTTGACAGACTTAACAAGGCATCACATGCTTTCTGAGGCAGTTTGTGCTTGTTCATATATTTATTCATTCAATAAATATATTTAAATAACCATCAATGTGCCCCGTGCTGTGTTTATACTGGGGTCAGAATGGTGGAGATTGAGATATCCTATCCCTGCAGAGGATCAATTCATGGGGGAAATAAGCAAATAAACAAGCAAACAATTACAAACTGTGATAGGTACTGTGAAAATGTCAGGTTACGGCCTGCCCTGGTGGCCTAGTGTGTTAACTCACTGGAGGTGTAGTCCACATATACCCCAAGATCCCTGGTTCAAGATCTGGGGTCAAAGAAACAACCAAGATGAACTACTAAATAAAAGTCTTTATTCCTCCTCTCTCTTCCTGCTTGCCTGCCTACTCACCTTCATTCCTGTCTGTGCCTTTCCTTTAAAAGAAAAAAAGAAAAAGGAAATGTCAGGTTACTAAAACGAAGGATTAGGTAGGTGTGGGTATGTGTGGTGGAGGCTTTGATTCTCTCTGAAGGAGATCACGTTTAACGTGAAACAGAAAAATAAGATGGCTTCCTAGAGACAAGCTGAGAGGAGGGGCACTGAGTGGTGACGTCAAGCGTGGGCCATGGAGCAGGGGAGAGGCCAAGTTCTTTAGTGTGAATGAGAAAGAGCAATGGACACAGAGGAGGAGCTGAGTCATGAGTCCCAGGCCTGGGACAAAGGATCTCAAGCTATGCTAGGGAAGAAACATCCTCCCAAAGATAATCAGATAGACATCAGATGATGTTTAGAAGAGGCCTTCCCAACACATGTCACTTTCACATGCGCATTATTTTGAGATGAGGTCAACTGAAACCCTGTAGTTTCACTAGAAACTTCTATCACTCTCTTAACTACCTAGGAGAATGGAAAACTGGGGCTTGTACACAGAATTAAGGTTTTCAATAGAGACAAGCTTTCTAGCAGAGAAACTTATCTATATGGCAAAGCAAACATCTAATTACAGAGCATTTGGACTTTATCATATGAGGTCCCTATTCCACTCCTTAGATCAAGACACATACCTCCATTTCTCTGATGTACTTGGAATCCATACCTATGTAGATTTTCTACATGTATATATTGTTTTAATTTCCTCCAACTAATCTATCTGATGTTAATTTGATTACTTGACCAGCCCAAGAAGAACCTGGAAAAGCAGAGGGAATTTTCCTCTCCTCCTCTATCTTGGAATCTTGGATATTCACAAATGTCCTTCCAGCGTTCTCAGAGGCCCTGCAGCCCCAAAGTCAGTTTTCTCTACTCTTCTGGCATCGTACAATAAAGCACAATTATTTTTTAAATAAACTACAGTTCAGGAGGCAATCTGACCTATTGGGACTTGCCACCTAAAAGGGCCTAAATGACTTATGTAGGGAGCTCCAACACCTCCAAGAGGAGGACATACTCTTAGTGCATAATACATGAACCTGGGACTTCATGGGGATGTGTCTTGAAGCAAAGCAGCTTGGTGGGTCTGCGACACTGAGGATCAAGGCGCACTTCTAGTCTTTGTATTCTGTGAGGTGATGAAGATCTGAAATCATAAGATGGTGGACTAATATTTTCATCTTGTATTGTGGGAAAAAGTGTAGAAATAAAAGAATCCATTCATTTAAAAGCAACACTTTATTTCAAAGACAATTCAGAAAAGAATTGATTTAACTATATTATCTACATTTCCTGAATGGTTGTGTAAATCCTTTATTTCAGCACTGGGTGAAACCATTTGAAATTGCCAAAATTCAATTGTTATTGATCCATGAAAATGGTAATGTCATGTGGTTCAACAGATAGGTATGGAACCCACCTAACAGCTGACCTCTGAGACACATGACTTACTTTTCAGTTCTGCCACCAACTAAATTCTCTGAATTTGAGTTCTTTATGAGGGGCAAGGAGAACAGGAAGGAATAACTGCTGAGATATGTCACACTTAGTGTTGGGTCCCCTCCAAACCCAACCTTGTATCTATTTCTCACTATAAAGTGAACATTGTTGGCATTTTACTGCTAAGGAAACTTATATTTAAAAGGATTAACTATAAAATATTATGTAAAAGAATGCCTGATACATCTCCTTTACTTATATGTGATGCTGATTTTTTCTCTTTCCTTTATCTTCTTCTCCTTCCAAGTAAATGGAAGTCTTTATTTCCTAGAAGACTTTCCTATCAAGATGCAAACTAAACAAAGAAATATAACACAGAACAGTAAGAGCAAATTAGCACAAGCAACTTGTGTCTAAGAAAAGGAGATATTTTAACAGTATAATTTTTTTTTAATGTTTTTAGTAAAAAGTAAGATATCATGATCAAAGACAAAAACTTAGAGTCCTCAGGCACACAGCAGGGCCAAATACATTTATTGATCCAAAACATGAGGTGTAGCCCTGAACTATAAATCTATGTCATCTAGAAATCCTAGTGTCTCCTCAATTGACAGACTCTGATAGTTAAAGGCATTAACATTCAGTCAATCTTTTGGTAGATCAAGGATTCAGCTTATAAATCTCTGCAGTTCAGAAATTCCTTGGCATTGCAGATAATTTAAAGTAACCCATAGGCTTCAAGTAAAATTGAGCAAACGATACTTTAATAAATAATTTTCCCTCTTTATTAAGAAAAATCAATTTGGGGTGCACCCCGGTGGAACAGCAAATGGGTCAACCACATCCAAAGGAGCAGGACACATATCCTTGGGTTCGAGTCCCGGGTCAGAGGTGGTGGGGAGGGAAGCAACCAGTAACTAAATAACAATTATTAAAAAATAAAGATGGCTTCTTCCTCCTCTCTTCCTGCCTACCTGCCTATTTGCCTTCATTTTTGCCTGCAACTTTCCTTTAAAAAAAGAAAAAATCAACTTTGATCAGACAATATAAAAGAATTTTCATATATTTAGTAGTGAAATTGCTATTTGGGAGTAAATGAAAATACAATAGGATAGCAATGTTTCACAGTAATTAAAAAAGTTATTGTATGCACTCATCAACCCAAATCACTTAAGAAGTATAATTCTCTTTTGTTTGTCCCAGATGGTCAGTTCTCCTACTTTAATTTTCAGGTCCTGACAGCTAAAATATCCATGGTAAACAGTTCTGCTCTCCCTTGTGACTGCCTCATCCAGATGTCATACTTATTTCTTTCATGAAGCAAAACACAGAAATAAAAACTCAAATAGCATATGAAATGAAAAATAATCGGATGAAAGGTTTAATCACAAGTTTTACTGCTTTCCATTGTATTATTTGCTTGGCTTTTGCATGCCAGCTCTGCTCTTTGAAGCCTCATACTATATTAATACGACTGTTTGTACTACAGGAGATACAATCTTAAAATACAAGGGCTAGAAAAGTCCATGCCCCCTTGTTTCCAAACGTATTCCTGAGTGAATGCGACACGACGTCACATCATCAATAATACGCATCCTTTTACTTATCATTCCAGGAAATTTAATTAATTGTTAGAGGAATGCATGTAAAATCATTTAATATTTGCATAAAATAATTCTCTTACTTCACCACTCAAATAGAATGATAAATGCCAATTTTTTGTCAAATATATTAAACTGTATCTCCAGCCCCCATTCCACTTCTCAACATGCTACTATGGAATCTTTCAGTGGAAAAAAAAAAAAAAGGTATGCTTTGTTTTTCCCCAAAAGACAGGAAAAGATGCAAAAAGCATGAATAGCATAGCAAAAAGTAAATGTTGCATCAATCCAGGAATTTAACAAAACGATCAATAATGGGCATAGAAACTGTGCTTGTCCATATCCTGATTTTCAGGAATTCTGAGTCATATCTTAAAAAAAGAACAGCCCATACATTTTTAGGTTGTGTCTATGCATGGGAATCCAAAGTGTGATGGGAAACAGTGATAACATTGGGCAGCCTGGGTATAGGCGAGGCGGTGGTCAGTAATCCAGCTGAGTCCCAGAGCATTTCCTCGATGTGGGTCTTGCTGGAATGCACTGCCTCACTCCTAGCTCCAAGGCACCAGAGAACAAAACAAGCTTTATCTCTCTTCACAGAGAGGGCCACAGTCAGACACAGCCCTGCAGGCTTTCAAAGCTGTTTCTAACCCAGATCTTGCATTGGTCAACTTTTGCCCCACGTCAATTTGGGCCTGGAATACAAATGCTTCTAGCTTTTCCATGAAAGAAAAACCAAATCAAATCTGTTTAGGGGTTAAAAATGAGGGTGAGAAAGCTCAAGTGAATGCTGAGCCTTGTGGTTGTGTGGGCTGGATCTAGAAATCTGATCATTTTGCCACTAGGAGCGTTAGTCCTTCACTTCAGAAACCGAAGGCTGATGTGAAAAGAAGGTACTTCCCAACCATGACTGGAGTTTCAGGGTGTTATTAAAATCCTCTTCTTAAGTGATGACTTTTTTTTTTTTTTTTTTAACTCATCCCTCAAAGGCAGAGGAGGGTGGGACATAGATGAGGTGCATCAGCCTCGATGCCTCCAGTACTTTTAACTCCCTGGTAGAGGAAATCTTTGAGTGAACCCAAGCTTCTGATGGCCCAGGAAGCAGGGAGCCAGGTAAGCCCCAAGTTCCTCCCACTAGCTCTCTACACATTCCACTAATTGTCGAGGCATTTGGGTTAACAAGCTCGTCTTTTAAAATGCAAATGCCCCCGGGAGGGTAAAGTCTCATTCATACCTCAGTGCGAATTAGTTTAATTAGATAATCAGATCTAATTAATTGAGGGCTCAGGGAAAGAGAGTTTTGATTGAGGTGGGCCTGAAGGGAGAAAAAATTTGGAAGGGACTGGGGTGGGGGCCTCTGAAGAACGCGGAGGCAGCCCGAGGACAGTGGGTTCCAGGGTGTTAGTGAGGAAAGGAAGTGCAAAGACAGAAGGAAAACTCTGTCCACTGAATTGATCTGACCAGGGTCATAGGGCACCAGAACATCTCTGCAAAGCACCACCATGCTTGTCCCTTGGTTAAAGGTGTCAGGATTCATTGGAAACCTGTTCTTCCCCAGTGTCAATTCATTGGGTGGGTCAACTTTCATCACTAAAGAAAAGAAGAAAAAGCAGGAGGAAGATAAAGAGGAAGAGAGACAAGTCCTCCCACCTCTTTGTATAAGTGGGTCCCCCAGAGTGGTCTCCAGACAGCTCTGCATGGAAGAGACACTCTGCCCAACCAGCTCCTAAAACCACGTGTCTCCAATCAATGACTGCCCTCCTGGCTACTGCTACTGGATAGCAAGTGTGGGTTGGCTGAAAGCTGCTATTGAACAGTCTCCACTGGATCACTCCAGAGTGCCCAGGGGATAGAATTATAACGATCAGCAGACGAGGTTCACACCCTGACACTGAGTTACTTGCTAGGAGGTGGTAAGAGAATGACTTAAGTTTAGTGAATCCACCATCCTGACTGCACAGGACTGTCTCTGACCTCTGGATCTTTGAACGGATTACGCCCAGGGGCAGGACGGCTCCCCTCAGTTGACTCCTCTTCATGCCTCAGCTCTCAGCTGGAAAGTTTCTTCGATGGGAAATCTCCAGCAACAACCCTGGTCCATCTGGGCCTTTCCTGTTTCCCCTTAGATTGCATTAGTTACACTCGTGTTACAAAAGTTGTTTCTTCAGCTATATCCTCAATCTATTGTAAACTATGTAAAGCAGAGAGCAAATGTGCGTGATGTCCGTAAATCTAGCACAAAGACAGCGCTCAGAGCCTATTTGTAGATAAAAAGAGAATGAATTTACCACAGGACCAAGCAGATCTGTGATCTCAAAGAACTGGAACGAAAATAAGCCTGTTTGAATTGGTGGTGGATGCAAATATACTCCTTTTCTAACAATACAGATAATAGCCACAGAATCCTAAGATGTTTTAACACTAGAAAATATAACATAATTATTTTAGGAAAATCACTCCACTACTTGGCTGGATCCTAAGGGACCCAAAATCGAACTCGGTGGGACACACAATTCTATTACCAAGATGTGCACTATTCATTTTCTAAAAGTGAATTTTCCATAGAAAATATTCTGAAATGTGTGTAAGGGGGGATATGATGGACTGAAGTTTCCCAGAAATCAACACTGAACTATCGTGCCTTTTGGAAATGGCTCTATGTTTTTGTTTTTCTCTAAGCTACTTTGAGGTATCAATATGCCTACCTTTTAATATCCTTACTCCTTAAGAAAAATCTTTATAGCTTCATATTTTTCTCATTAAAAGAAACATAACAGTGCCAAATTGTTCTTTAGCATTGTAGTTTGTTCCATAAACAACAGAAGGCATTCATATGGCAAAAACAGCTTTTTCATGGGCTGAAAAAGGAAAAGACAAGCAGAAAAAATGTTTGGGGGAAAACTTTTTATGGGTCCTTATTTGAGAAGTCCAAGTTTTAATAAGGTTACTAAGAAAACCATCCCAGCGAAGAATAACATAAATGTGACTCACGGAATATAATTAGATTCTCCCACCTTTGCTGAATATCATATTTAAGCTGAGTTTGGGACCAAAGAGAGCTAGGAGAGAATAGCCTATGTGAACACGACTTTTCTGGACTATGTCAGTGTCCTGCCATAAGCTCTGAGGTCTCTGGGTCTGTATCCACCCATTACATCCGCAAAGAAGATGCCATGATGAGGAATGTAAATTCTGAAGTCAGACTGGCCTTGCTTTCCTTCAGTGTTCTGGCAAGTCATTAGCTGTGTGACCTAGGGCAGGTTAGAGAACCTCTTTGAGAGCTTCCTCAACTCTAAAATGGGAGTAATAATGTCACAGAGTCTCACCGTGGGCTGTAGGGTTAAGTGAGATCACAGGTATGAGCAGCCAGTTCTGGGTATGACACATGGTGGACAGTTTCATAACTCAAATCCACCTTGACTGCCAATTCTCAATCCTTATTTCCTATGCTCTCCTGGCATCTGCACTCACAACGAGCAATTTAGTTCTCACACAATGACCTGATATCTCAATATGAGCAGGAGGCTCTTTCATATTTTGTTTCCTCCCTTTTCAGTTGATGTTGTAAAATAAACTGGATTCAGGAACAATGGCGTCCAGGGATACGCTCGCTTCTGCTCACCTGTGGGAGCCTATCAGACAGTGACCTGACATGGAAACATTCCGCAGACAGTCAAAGGGATCACATATTCACTTTTATATTATTTATCAGTTAGTCAAAGAGTCTGTGAGATCAAACCCTTCTGTAAAGTTTTTATAGACTGAACACTAGATATAAAATTTCCAAATTTTGTTGGAGGACCACACGACTTCCAGTCGTGGTTCTGGGAGTTCTAGAGACAAATTAGTGACAGAATTGTCTCAAGGATGTGCAATATTTAACCAATTGCCCTAAGTTTCAAGATCTAGATACCAGGTTCTGCTGCTGGAACCAGATTTCAGGAGCTTCCCAGAAAAACAGCAGTGAAGAAGGAAGAGGTGCCGCATACATGATGCTTTCTTCATTCATTTATTCATGCCTTACTGCACACTCACCAGGTGCCAGACCCCGACCTTGGAGCTGGGGAGTCACAGATGAGCAATGCTGGGCCTACTGTTTCATTCATAGTCAATTCTGAGAGATAAACAAGCAACCAGTTAGCTAAAATACAGAGCGACCAACTGTCACAAAGAAAGACATGTCACAGGAGAGGCCCCTTGGATGGCATCTTGAGGACTGGGGAGGACTTAGCCAGGTTGGAAGGTGACCCAGGCAGTGGATATTGTATCCAGTAGAGAAAGAAAACGCGACACGTCAGTCAGGACGGCCGACAGTGATGGGGCCCTGATGTGCAATCCAGCGTGGGGAGAAGGAGCCGCAGGGGATACAGGCAACCAGACAAAGAAGCCACTTGCTCACCATGCTAGGGAGTTTGGATCTTATTCAGAAACAACAGGAAACTGAATTATCCCATTAAGTTATAAGCTTCTACAAGGTGAGGCTTCTGCCTCATTCATGTTTGTACAACTTAGAGCATGACGTAGAATGTTCTCAGCTGATGTTATTGAATTAAATTGTTGATGGGTAGGTTTCTGAATTGGTCCCATTAAATTGTCTTTATATATGTTTGTATATGCATATATGTATGTATATATGTGTACTTATGTACATGTGTGTATGTATATATGCATATATATGTATGTGTATATATATATATACTCTTATTTTTCTTAAGCTCATTTAAATTTTTAAATAAAATTTTCCCTCAAGATTTAGTTAAAAATATATTTGTCCAACCCTGCTGTTACATTTGGCCATTTGACTGTTACATGTGTGCTTGAAAAGAACCAATGGGTCTCTTTAACAGGCACTTGGATGGGACACACTTAAGCTATCAAGTCATTTAGTAGGGGTGAAGATATACAAAAGGCGAGACCAGGAACAGGCCTTATAGGACACAGCAATTCTCTGAAAACTAGTCCTTTATTAATATTGGAATTTCTTTTTCATTTTGATTCACAAAGCATCTTTATGTATTTTAATATGAATTTCTGAACATTAGTTGCCAGTTAAATTACTTCACACTTTCTTCTCCTCCTGCCCCAATGATGGGTCTGAAGATACCAACTACGGACACTCTGGCGTAACACCTAGCACTCCGTGAATTGCTCCAGGATGATGATAAAAAGAGCCCATCTCTGGGGTCACATTATACTGTGCTAAATTTCATTTTCTGTTTTGTTTTCTATTGAGCAGCTGTATGTATGAGTCACTCCACCTAAAGTTCACTTCTTCACTATAAAATGGAGAGAATAGTACCTCTTGGGCTTGATCATTCTATGCAATGCTTGTCATGTAGGAGTTATAAATAAATCCATCTATTCATTCAATCAATGGTAATTTACTGAAACCTACTAAGTGTCAGGCATCTTTCTGGGTACTGGGTATAGAATGACCAACAAGACAGAAAAGAAATCCCTCCCTTGTGGAATTTACATGAAGAGAAGTAACCATGTAAATACATAATAGAATATAGTAATTCCAAGAATAATAACTTTGAAGAAAATATTAAGAAATAGGCATTGGGAGATAAAGGAGTTGAGAGAAGCAGCAACTACTTTACTTTAGCTAGTCAGGAAAAGCATTTCTAAGGAAGTGATATTTGAACTGATAAGCTGGTTCATTTATTAGGGAAGAAAAGAAAAAGGTATTCATGAAGATCAAAGGAAAAGGTATTTCCAGGAGAAGGAACAACAAATGCAAAATCTCTGAGATAGCAAAAGCTTGGAGTCTGACAGACTCCAAAAATGTGCCTTGTGGCTGAAGCATAAAGAACGAATGGGGAGTAAAGAGTCGTAAGGATAGAGCTTCATCACAGCACACACTACACGTAAGATACTTGAATTTTTTGTAATGACAGTGGGAGGACATTGGTGAGTTTTAGGCTGGATTGTGATGTGACGTATGTTTCAAAAAGATTCCCCTAAATGTTAAGGGTAGAGTAATCCTCCGATTGGACAAGGAGAGGGGAGAAGGTGGGAAGCAGAGAGACCACATAAAGAGTCTTCGGGAGTAGTTCAGTTAAGTAGTTGAGATGCTGGTGGTTAGTGAATGAAATGAGTAGGTTTTCTTGTTGCCTGAGATTTGCCACCCAGGTCCAAGATGAGGACAACGGTTTGAGGGCCACAACCGATGAAAAGAACAGTCAACCACTGTCTCCAGGAAAAAGCAAGAAATGGAATATGCAGTTAGCACCCCAGGACTTTCTGCATCTGCATGAAAGGTGGGCAGGGGAGGATGGAAGAGATAATGAGATCATCATTCTCATGGAGATACACTCTGGCATGATAATTTTTTCCATGGAAACTATAGCCCTTTCACAGATAAGGGAGCTGGCAAGAAGTGGTGAATGGCATCCCAATCCTTGATTGAACAGCTACCTGGGGCCTCAGCTGATTTTCTGATGAACACTTAGCTATCTGAGAACTGCAGAGGATGATAAGTCCAACTGAAAGGCAGACACAGAACAACTTGCAACTGTCCGTGGGATTAAGGCATAGTCGTCCATACGTCACTAGGTTGTGGTGGAAGGTAGCTGAACTCAAGCTATCTTGCCAATATCAGCAAGAAACCTGTCCTCTAGTTTAGAAATCCCAGAAGCAAGAGGCTGTGAGACCAGCTGTCAGTCAGAGGAGCGGAGATGGGTTTCTGGGTGAATAGTTCAAGCAGAATGACTCTTCTGTATCAGGAGACCATGCTGCGGGGGAGGACCAGCAAGGCCCTAGGAAGTGTCCCCCAAAGAGACACCTGCCACAGGCAAATTACCAACTGTCAGGTGCCATTAGCAAGAAAAACAAAACCCATCTGAGAAGACTGGAATTTCACTCATTTCAGGAAAAGTCAAAAAAACAGAATTTCTAAATTTCATTCCCTGCAACTTGGTAAATTCTAGTGGCTTTGATCTAGCCTTGGTCTGTCTCTGCAAACATAAATTTTTTGAGAACAGAGGAGGATTTTCTGGTGAATTCATGGACACACCTCTTCACAATTCTATACATCTGACCAGGCTGCTTTTGTCACTTGCCTTTCCCTATCCAAATATTCCATTCTCCATAACCACTGCTGCTGCTTCCTTCCTCATGCAATGTTTCCAACCACCTTGGCTTAAAATGATCACTTCCCTCAGCCTCTCAGAGTACTTGCGGTCTATAAATCATAGTGGCCTCTAATCGTATGTTACCTTAAAATGAAACTGATAGCTTCTTAAGATCCAGAACCTGGTCTTATATTGTCATATTCCATAGTGCCAGGCATAACAGAGCTTAAATACATGCATGTGGGATCTACATACTGAATATTTAGGCCATTCAAAAAAAAACCCGCAGCTTAATAAGAAACACACACAGAATACCAAATTATGGTTAAAACTGATGCTAATGTTAATTCCTTGTACCAGATTCTATCATGAATAGACATGTTCACCAAATTTCTCAACTATTTCAAGCACATATTAACCTCAGTATAATGAATTTTCCTCTCGTTAACAAACAAACAATATCTCTGCCTAATCCAAAGTCTGTATTTAAACTACAAAGGAGATATACAACAATATCCCAGACTTAGAAACTAGGAACTCAAGACCAACCCTTAGCATTCTTATGGAAAATAATAATGTAGCTCTATTTCTTTTTAAAACCCACAATTAAATATGTGTGCAATGTGTGTGTGTGTGTGTGTGTGTGTGTGTGTGTGTGTGACCAATTATTGACTAATGAAGACCTGATTTTTAGAGATGAGGGAAAAACTCATTTTCCAAGTAGCTGCTCCATTACAGGAAATTTCATCTCCAAATCTACAAAAAGTCTTTTAGTGGGAGTCCCATTTAGAACAGGCAAATAGTCCACTTCAGCTCCAATGTACCTTGAAGTTACGAGCACAGGGACACTGACATATTGCCTCCAAAAAAAACCCAAAACTGTTTATTGTCTCAGATCATTTTTCTGTCTGATATAAAAATGGCTTAACTATTTGATTAAGTGGACTTGTGGAACATTTTTATTTATTTATTTTTGGGGAGTAGAAGGTTTTCTCTGCAACAAACAAGTGGTAGCCTGTTTTCTTAAGCTAAATTTGGAATCTAACACATATGAAAATAAAGATGACATGATGGATCCAGAGAATTCAGGAGATAACTATTATTGAAATGGATGAAAACAGTGAAGAGTCTTTTCTTAAGGAAGCTTTCATCTGTTGTTCTCCAATGAAAGACTCTCATTCTGAACCTCTCCTATGCATCCTAATGAAAGGACCATCCAGAGTGAAGGGAGACGTAGTTTAGACAGCCTTTGCACCAAAAACCCTGCTAATTCTAAATTTAGAAGAGAATCTGGAACACGGGGGTGTGCTTTTGCTTTACTGAAATGCTTATTCAGATAATTATTGGTAGAGATAGAAGATTCAGGACCAAACCAAGAGACGGTTTTTAGGAGTAGTGAGTCAATGCATAAATATTTTAGCTATTTTTTCCATAAGTAAAATTATTCTTGACATTATAAGTCGATATTTATGAAATGCATTAAAATAGAAAAAATGACATTTTATAATATGGGGTAAATATTATTAAAATGTCTTTCTTCAAGTCTTGACATTTCAAAGTAATTCTGATGTTTAAATTTTAATTCTATACTCAGGCGCCACGCAGTTCTTTAGGCATGTCATGGAAATGTTTAAATGCCATCAATATTATTATGATTTTTCAAGAGAAAAATATAAACATTTTTCAGTTTGGAAAGAAAAATCTGAAAATGAACAATAAAGGAACTTTTAAAAAGATACTACCGAAGTCCATAAAGTGTAAAATCCATGGTCATCTTTAGAATTATGAAAATTTAATAACTAGTTTTAAAAAAGGCTACCCCCTGAAATGCCAGATAAATGAGTTAAAAAAAAAAAAAAAAAGATTACAAACACAAACCAGTTTTTTTTTTTTTTTAGCTAAAATATGTAAAATGTAAAACAGAACGATTATCTTACACATCTCATTTTTCTAAATTGCAATTAATAATTATGTGGATGGAGAATATTTCTCTTTTGGATCTAAAATCACATTCAGCCTGTTATTAACAAGATAAGATCATTTACATAAAACGTTCGACCCCCTCCGAGTTCAGAGGTTTCTGCTATGTCACACGGGAAGCTGACTCCCCAGACAATTACCTGCTGAAACAGCAAATCCTCTTCCTAGAGTGTCTTTGTTCCTTTACTCCGCATTTCCAAAAATCTCTGCTACAATTTAACTTGTGCCTCTTTGACCCAGATTCCTAAAAGGGCATCAACTAAGGGAAAGGATTCTTCTCTTTGTGGAGTCCATGCACCCAAACTCCCAGTGACGGTTTTCAGAGAAGAATCCTTTGATGTATCATAGAATCAGACAGTTGGACAAAAACCATCCTGTCTTCCTCCTCTACAGTCGCCACTGCTGCTAACAATTACAAGCTTTCAGTGTTCTGAATAATTCACAATCTCATATGTTCTACTCAGTGTAAAGACAACGTTGAGAGGACAAGGTCACTTTTTTTTCCCTTCCCAACTACTGACTTTTCCAACCCGACACCAGTCTGATAGCATGATCCACCTAGTGTGTGACATGCTTCCCCTGACAGCTTCTTAACAGCCGTTAGTCTGTTTAGCTTAGGGTGTGAAAAATAATCAGGGTGCAATGGAGTGTCAGCTTTCTTCCACAGTAATAAACACAGGTTCAGTGTTTTCCCCTTCATTTTACCTCAATTCACTTCCAACACTACAGCATAACCTTTTATTGTAATGTTGACCAATGCCAATGCACAAACACATATAAAATATCAGGCTGCCTGGAAATGAATGGTATTCGACAGATAGCCTATTTAAAAAAAATTGAAATGATAATAAACTGTTTATGAGAGATTAACACCTGGAAATAAGGCTCTCTGGGGTCATCTGGAAAATCTTGCAAACTTAAGAGTCTTGCAACCTATAATCTTGAGTAGAAAGGAAACTGGCAAGCTGGCAATGCTCAAATTTCATTCATTCATTTTCATCTGAAAGTGATACCAGTCAGAGGGGAGAGGCAAGTTTTTGTAACCCTGAAATAAAACTCTAACCTTAAGTGTTCAATTTTTTTTTAACTTTAATTAAATTCTCTCATGTCTTATAAATCCAGTCTTTGTAAGGGGGAAAATTTTAAAGTTCTTAAAAGGTAAAGATCATCCAATAAACACTTCCTGGAGGCAAAAAAAAAAAAAAACAAACAACCACCCAAATCTACTCTAAAAAAGTAATGTTGTATCTCACTTCAAGGCCACTGCAGATACTCTCAAAGACATGCATTTAGAGAAGTCTCTGGGCAACTAGCTCCTATACTGCTCACAAAGAATTCCTCAGGGTTCTTTTGTACTGTGAAAAAATTTCAAGTGTATACAAAAATTAGAAAAAAATAGGATGATGAAACCCATGCATCCATCATCTACATCAAAAATTATTGCCACTTCTGCTTTATTTTCTCATGCTTTGTTGTTTCTTTCCTGAAATATTTCAAAGCCAATTTCAGATAACCTTTCATTTCACCACTTATACCATAGGATCAAAGCACTCGTTTGTTTCTCTTCATTGCTGTTAATTTTGGAAGATCCAAATTGGCAAATGCAATTCCTTTTTCAAATCACCCTAGAGTTAGGAGAAAACTCTCCAGATTAGTTTTCTTTTCAATTAAAAAAAACATCGAAAGAATACTGCAAAGGATAATATATATTATGTACATAGTGTACATATACAATAACATGATAACCGTTCAAGATGTGCATCATTGTAAATCAACATCTGTATACAAAGCATTAAATTCACCAGCAATAGTTCTGATTAGTTTACTACTCCATCTTAGGAGCAAACCAGAAATGTTTATAAATCTCTCTTTGGTGGTAAATCTCCTGAAATTAAGGATGATGACCTGATAGAGGCCTATCACATTTGAATTAACCTGAAAACATATATTCATGCAGCAAAAATTTTCCTGTTATGAGACTATGCAGAATGACAAAAATATATCATTCAGAATAACAATGAGAAGTAATTAGAACAAAACAAGTCTCATAATATAGGGGAAAACCAGTACCCATCCCTTTTAAACCACCATCCTAAATTCATTCAATTTAACATAAGGAAAAGTAAGATCAAATAGATGCACTTTATTTATATTATTTATCCTTTCTACAGAAAAGCTTTGTGAAATTATTGTACAATTGAAACAAACTTTGAAAGAAAAATAGGAAAAAGATGTCTGTTGCTCTTTAATTGTTTAAATGAAATACATATTCAAACCTAACAAAATAAGAAACCCCGTTTTCTCATCGATCCAAATACTAGACAGTATTTTCATTGTTGTTCAGTTGTCAGTAGACTGTCAAAGTGGAGGCAATTCTACATTATT
Source organism: Solenodon paradoxus (assembly GCA_004363575.1). NCBI lineage: Eukaryota > Metazoa > Chordata > Mammalia > Eulipotyphla > Solenodontidae > Solenodon > Solenodon paradoxus. The sequence goes on from RJWH01000864.1 coordinate 514,859, forward strand.
CTTTTTAAAAATAATTGTTCATGAAATATGTTAAGCATATGCGAGAAGATATTTGACTATTAATTTTTATCTAGTTTCTTTTATAATTTTATGACAAAAATTTCAAGTTCCAGACAAAGAAAGGCACATTGGTACTCTCCACCTTCTTTTACTTCCTGATGACAGATAAGTACTTCCGATTGTCATATTTACATGCTATGAATACAATGAAACTACTCTTGGGAAAAAAACCTGCAAACTCAGTACAGAAGGGTAATGAAAATTTTATCTTTGCTTTTTTAACACAGTACATGAAGACAAAGAACACATTAATATGATGGAGAAGTCAGAGAGTTCTATATAAAAACAAATTCTGACTATTCTCCTTGAAAAACTTAGCAATCACCTTGGAGATGTTTGTCCCTCCTAAAAGGTTTAGGGATTGACATACCCATAGGAAGGGGATGCATTATAAGATCTCTTGAGTTCACTTTCAGACCTACTAACATTTGAATCATACAGCATTTTTATAAATGCTACTCTAAAACCATATTTTTCTTGCCAATTTCCAAAAGCCTAATAATACTAAAAACTTGGCTGTTGGGTAATAATTAACACACTCCCAATAAGAATTAAATTTTAAAATGACAATGTATTATACCATCTTGAAAATTTGGCACATCAGAGTTATAATTAAATATGTTGGTTTCTGTTTCTCTGTGGGAAAATATGCAAGGTGAAAGGAAAATCTACTAGCATTGTTTTCTTTTAAATGTTGGGTTATATTCACTCTTCTTTTGAGCTTATAATGGCCAAAAAAAAAAAAAAAATCTCTGGAAAAAAAGCTCTTATTTTTTGTTCATGTTAAATCTGGGGGACTACCTTCAAGTATATCTGTTATTAAAGTGACAATTATCCAGACAAATGGTAACAAAATGCAGGCCATTTTAGTGTTAAATATGTCTAAGTGGCAAGAAACGGTACCCAAACTGTCTCACTTCTTCATTAAAGATACGGTGACTCTATGTACCTGTTTGCCTGGGATGGTTCCTATTAAAAAAAAATGATAGCTTCATAATTTAAAGATATGAAAACATCCAGGAGTTAGTCCCTTACTCAATGAGCTTTCACTTCATCAAAAAGGAGCAGGAGTATAGGGGAGAAATTACCCAAGACAGAGGAGGGCCTGACAACCATCACACAGGGCTGCTCAGCTTTACTGTTGCCCAGAACCATCTAATCCCAAACACAAAGGAGGTATCTGGTCTCCAGGTTTACAAATTCTACTCCTTGGGGGTCCTTTGGAGGATTTCATGGACCGCCTTACAGGCTACTGGGCAAAGAAACCTCTCCCCTCTTAACTGTTTTACATCAAAGGTTCTGCAGCTTAAAAAGTTTGAAGACTCCACTATGTAGATGTGATGCCAAGAAAAATTAACTTACAGCTGAAGGGACACTGGACCCACCAGTCTGTTGGTACAGCTCCAGCCAGCACAAGGGTGTCTGGACGGGGCTCATTTTTCTAGACGGTGCCGACTCACAGGCTGATCTGGCTACTGAAAAGGCTTTTAATGCACACCATGAAAGTGAGAGAAGAAAAAGTGTATTTTTATATGAGTCAGGTTCCTACTTGGTAAGAATACATTTCCCATAAAAATAGAAATTATCTGTTCTAAAGTTTTTATTCAAAAATACTCCATTCTGTAAGAGTACAAGAAAAATGCTCAGTGTTCCTCTTTTCTCTGTGACTCGACCATGTAAAACCTTAGTGGCTACAACTTCTTGTGGAGATGAAGTACTGATTAGAAGTAGGGATCCCACCCCCAAATTTTAAACACACAAAAATTCTGAATAAATATAGGCTTATAAAAAAATAAAGTTACATACATTTATATGTCACTTTATATACTATATAATACATGTATTATAATACATAATTACAAAAACAAAATTGCATATATTTGTTTTAAAATATAAATAATATGATACATGTATAATATGTATATCACAAAATAAAATTGTATAATTTATCATTTTAAATATAAATATGATATAATACATGCATTATAATACATAATAACAAAAGCAAACTTGTGCACATTTATGCTTTTAAATAAAATAATGTATGATAAATGTATAATACATATATTACAAAAATAAAATTGCATTATATATAATTTTAAATAGATATACTACATAAAAACTGTATTATAATACATATATCACAAAAGTAAAAATGTATATATTTATAAATAATTTTAAATAAATATTTAATACATATAATACATATTACAAAAATAAAATTGTATTTATATATAATTTTAAATATACAATCTAATGTATAAATTTCAAATATATATTTTCCCCCCGCTCCCCAAAGAAAATTCTCCAGGGTCTAGGTACAGATTGGAAATTCAAAGACCAAAGCCATCTCCCCCGGATATTCTCCTGAAGGCCGCGCCAAGATCAGGGTTCTGATACCCCACCGGGTCGGGAACGGGAAAAGCTGGACGAGCTCCCTGAGTGCACATAGGAGGTGACAAGAGCTACTTCGTACGTAAGAAGGTAACGGGAGAATTCCGTCCAGGAGCCCATGGTCTGGGTGGAGAGACGCTATGATCACAGCACAGCAAAGGGGTTTTCTAGAAAGAGAAGACCCTCGCATCTGGGCGGACTCCAAGTTTATAACTTGGAAACCCACGCTGGTGACAGGAAATACAAACCGATGTGAAGCCACAGGGCTCCGCAGAGCCAAAGAGGAAAACGTCCCCGGGGGACACCGCTGTCAGCCCAGAGCTCTTGGGCTCCGGCGGAAGATGAGCTCACAGCAAAGAATGATAAAACGGCTGGGGAAAACGACTGCTTTGAGGGTTCACAAAGGGACCCCAGTCCAAGAACTCGGGAGAAAGAGAAGAATCCAAAAAGAGAACTAAAAAGAAAAACAGTGGAGAGAGGGCTCACAGACATTACCTACATTCTTCTTTTCTTCTCTCGCTTTCTTGAATGTATTTCATAATGATGTAAACATGAATCTGTCTTTATAGCTACTAGCTTTTTGAAGCAAGATTTAAACCGTAGTTTATTCACTTACTCCTATCAGGGCAGAACACCCCACTTCACACCTGGGAAAATGGTCAACACTACCAAAACAGCATGTATTTTTTCACGGATCTCATGGGACTTCTAGAGTGAGAAGATCCATCTGTTTCTAAAGATGATACGACAAAAAGTTCCAAGGAATCATAAGCATTAACTGTGTCTACATATAGACATGTATGTGTGTCTACATATATAGACGCATAATGTCACAGTCAACAGAAATATTGTTCAAGCCCACACAGTAAAAAAGAAACGGATATGTGACTGTAATGAAGGAGCTAAAGTAAATAAGGAAACTACATCATTAAAAACCAGGCAGTCATTTTAGTCACTGATGTGGGTTTCTTGGCCTCGCTAAGCATCTTTAAAATTGCCGGTGTGTACCCTGCACAGAGAGATCTCTGCTTGTTCTGAGGTCTTGCACAGGCCGGGGCATTGGCTTCTCAACCTGTCCCGGCATACAACCCCCTTTCTCCTGGCTGCAAGCTCAGGCCTGTGCACTTGGTGGCCTTGGGGCCCTCAGAGCCTCCCCTCATCTCTGCTACACTTACTGATTTGCTGCTGTTCATTTGCACAGGAAACAGTGACCACACTGTGCATGGCATAGGAGTTTGTCTAAAATCTCCTTTAATCCCCCAAACCTTCACTCGCCCCATGCTACACACAGTTGGGTGCTCAACCAATTTTCATCTCTATTGATGACAGGCCAGCTCCACGGTATGAGCTTGTTGCATTAAATTAATCAAATCGTGAAATGTCACAGAGGGATGGAGCTGATTCCAGCTCCTTCTTTTTGCACACTAGGGGCTTCTGGCACCGGGAGGGATCAACCAATAATCCAGGGGTAGTTAGGTCCAGAACACCTGGTTCCCAGGCACGTCTCATTTCCTTTACGAGTCACCTTCATCATCACGATAAGACAAGCTCCTGTTTCCTGCTGGTGAACACATGGACTCCCGGGAGAGAGTTCTGAATATGATCCCCATTTTTCCAAGGAGCAAAGAGAAACCCAAAGAGGTGAGGTAGGTCACCCAGCAAGTTACAAGTGTCTTACTAGCCATGAATGTCTCCCCAGTTCTGGTCTGTACGGAAACATAAAAAATGGCAAAAAGGAATGAACAAGGTTGAGGCCAGTGGAAGGAGAATCACAATCCCAGGGTTGGGGTTGAGGGGGTTCCCTCCAGCTACCTGCGTGTCCTCTCCCTAAATGGTAAACATTATTTAAGTCATTTTGCACTATGGTTTAAATAGAGGGCTTCTTCGTAAAATTTCCTCAGGTGCCTAGAATTTAAAATTGCCTGTTGAGGAGCATTTATCAATAGAGCTGGACCGACGCCTTGGTAAAATACGGAAAAAATAGTGATTTTACTGGTAACTAGGGCTGTTTTGCCTTCAAGTAGTAGAACATGTTATAGAACTGGGACTCTGTCCTAGTTTGTCATCCCTTCATAAGGCAACACCGTACTGCTTAGATAATTCATTTGTCCCTGGGAGATCGCCACCAAACAATTCAGCAAAAGGGTCTGTACTATTATGAGTGAAGAGTAGCTATAAAAATAAACAATAATGACAACATTCCTTATTCTGTCTACCTTCAAGCAATCCACAGCCCAGAATGTAATGTGTAATTTTTCTTTTTAACAGTTGTCATATTAAAGAGTGCTTGAAAATATCTGATATCCCTGCAACAGATGGAAAAGAAAACAATAGATTAAAAAAAAACACAACAAAAAAAAGAAAAAACACCCCTCTACCTCTAAGAACATACGTGCCTAACATAAGGTTTCTCTGAAAGGAGATATTTTCACCCCAGGAAAATCTGTGGATTTGGTTAACATTGCTATCTAATCATGCTCTGAATATTCAACATAAACTAATTCCACCAAACTTGATCTTATGTTGACCACACTGCAGAATTTCTAAATCTCTTATTGACTGGTTTGTGCTTTCTCTTTAAACTTTCCCTAGTAATACAACCTTACCTTACAGAAAAGCTATGTTTTCATATTTCCATTTTATTTTCAAGTCAGGAAATTTTGTTCAGACAGACATAAAAGGTCAATGCCAAGTAGGTCTCTTATGAATGTTTCTTACTCTTTCCATACTATTCTTCAAAATAATGAAAATGAAATTAACACAGCTCTTTCCATGTAACGAGGCGGTGCTATAAACAATGCAGAACTGAGTTCATTTCATTTTATTTAGGAGACTTTATGCACAGCAGAGAGAAGTCAAAATTTGCCAAGTGGAAAAGGTCTATATACACTTTCAGACCAAATACACTAAATATGTCACTTTGAAAGATAATAAGCATAAGATAAACAATGGAAAATCAGATCACCTAAAAACGTGTAGCTGACAATTTTCATGGAAACATTATTTTCTCTAGGTGAATAATGTAGCTAACTGCTGCACATTATTTAAAGCAATTAGACAGCACTGTTTAAAAATACAGCAATCCACTCTCAGTGGGAAAATACCTTTGACAATGTTGTTGAGAATGTGTTTATAATAATATTTACTGATTCTTGGCATTTAAACAAGTGCTACACTACAGGTCCCTTTCAGAGAAGGCAATCTAATCAAAGGACGGATGAAATCTTACACTCCTTTCAACACACTTATCACACATGTATCTCAGAGAAGGCTAGAGGGGCGAGGACCCTGAAGAGGGTTCTACCCTTTCAAAAGCTAAAACATGATGTCACATAAGGTTACCTGATGACTATTTAACTCTAGTTCTACTCTTTTCACTTGAAAACAGGTCAATGAAGGACATCTATCTGGTTTGGACGATAAAGGGCAAAGCATCCTCATGCTCTGTGCTTACATAGGAAATGATATATCTACCTGGTGACACTGGCCTTTCTATTCCATGGACACATCCAAGGCCCTCTCTTATGGTCCACGGCTATCTGATGTCTCTGCCTGGAAGGCCGTCTCCTTAAGTCCCTGCAGAGCAGGAGGCTTCTCGTTACTTGGTTTCAGTACATTCACGTCCTCAGAGACACCTTGCTGATCAGCCAACTGCATTAGCTTCCTTGTTACCCTAACACAGAACAGCTTTTTAAAATGTGCTCTGAAATATCCTTCTTATCTGTTTCTTTCACTGTCCCAGTGAAATATCGGTTTCGTGAGACCAAGCACCTTCCTACCACATTCCATTCCAGGACCGTGCTTGTCCCACAGCAGTAGAGCAGGTGCTGGGGCCAGAGAGGGAGACATGCTCTCTGCCCTTCGGAGCTCCAGGAGGCACGTGGGATGTTCAGGATGTGCCCAGGATCTGGCCCTACACCTGTTTCTCTTCCATCTCTCCTCACCAGGGGGAACGTCCAAGAAGGTCCTCACACTGGGCTCCAGGCAGGTGGTACACAGGAGGAAATTCCTCATCATTATACAAAACGGCAGAGAAAACCAAGCAATCCAGTCAAATCAATATGGAAATATCGTCAACAAACAAGTAAATCAAGAAGCTCTGTACTTACACTCCTTTAATATCAAGACTTCCTGCATCTGATGTATATTCTGAAAGTAATCATTATCTTGCAAATTTCAGAACCCAAGTACAATGCTAACATTTTTTTTTATCTTTAATTTTATAGCATTTCAATAGATGGAAATGTCTTTGTTTCAGAAGCCAAGGTGCCGTGCATGAGACACTGCTGTTCAGCAGGCCTGCATTACCCTAGTCAGCCCCAATCTCCTAATTTGCCTTCTTTCTTGCTCAAAACTGGTTTTCTCTCCATTTTTGCTACTGCATCATGCATCATCATCAATGAAGGTGACAAAAAAAAAAAAAAAAAAAAAAAAAAAAAAAAAAAAAAAAAAAAAAAAAGACGGAAGGTCATCTTCTGAGTTGCTATGTCAAGGACTGTATCACTTCTTAGTTCTTAAGGATCAGCAAAAGCAAGGAATCTGTATTCTCAGAATTAGCTCCTTTCTAAGAAGGTCTTAGGTGCGAGTCATGACTCTATGACCTTGCTCTTAACCAGTGCTTGCTTTCTGACTGGCAGTTAAAATGAGGCAAAGACTACAACTTAAAGACCAAGTCTAGTTAGTGTGAATGACATACTCACCACTTCACATCATGTTCCCAGGCCTGCTTTTCCCAGAAGATTCTTCTGATGCTACTAACACAATGATGTTAGCATTTTCGACTTTCTTTACAGCCTATTTCCAGAGTCATCCCTACCTTGAGAATGACCTAATTCTGGCCTCCAGTGACACTGTCCTGTCCCTGTGCAGTTATTTTCTCATTATTGTTGACTCTCACTTGCTCTAACAGGCCTGTCTTTGGAGGAACAAACACCTGGATGCACACTTGAGAAGATGCTTTTCTTATTTAAAGCATTAATAGAAGAAACACCTCCTTCCTAGAAAGATGGCTATTTTTATGCTTTAATCTTTAGAATACAAAGCTCCTTAATTAAATTTAAACCAAAATATTTTTGTAAAGCTCAAATTTCTGAATTGGCATTCCTTCACGTTTCTCAATTTACACAGTCCCTTTGTCAATGGAGAACAGGGTATTCACTGCTTTAAATTGCTTTGTGTTGAATTACTGTGGACTCCTCCTCTAGCCTCAATAGGGGAAGACAAGCTCTTGGAGTGTTTTTGTCCTGATTATTCTTTAATTGTTTTGCACCTGCCTTCTTACAGAAAGTACACAATTTCCCCTCTTACATCAACATGTACTTCTGAAACACGGTACAATCAATAACACCTTCCTGAAAGATGTTTAAGGGAAGAAAAATATTTAGTTAAAAAGAAACAAAGCAGGATCTTGTTCCCATATCATGTTATTGATTCACTCACAAGAGTAAAGAAGAGTGCGTTCTGGTCAGATTTCCTGGGCTCGTTCCCCTGCTCGAATTATCTATCAAAAATCTGCCAGCTAACTTTGGGAAATGGGCAACGCTCATTTTCTGGAAATTATCTCAAGTCTAAAAAGGTGAACTCTGTAGCCAAACCACTTGGTTTAAGCCCCAGCTATCCCATTTACTCATAGTGAAACACAGGCAAAGTCTGACCCTCTTAACCACAGTGCCCTCAGCTTTCCAGTGGAGATGCTGAGAACACTATCTGGAGTGCGCAGAGCCTAGCACCGCGTTTGTGCTTGGCTAGTGTTAGCGACTTTCCTCTGATGCTGTCTGATTGTCCTGTTCCCATCACACGTTGTTGAATACTCCAACTTGTCTATCTCCATCCTGTTTCAAGTCACTTTCATTTCTCACTTGATGGTGGCCCTCCTGAGCTCTTCAACCCTACAATTTTTTTTCCCCCTTTTTCTTCTAAATTTAAATCAGGCCTCATCACTCCCTCAGCTGAAAGCCTTTCTGGGCCCTACAGGAAAGGGTTGTTAACTCCAGCCTCCCTTCTTGCCCGCTGTCCCCTTGTCATTGGGACTCACCTCACTTTTCACCAAGTCAGGACTGTTCTTCCCTGGTGCTTGGCACAGTGAGCTCCTTCTCAGTCGTCACCTTGCAGACACCTCCAACTGTCTGCCACTACCTACGCCTGCAGCTGAGAGTCAGGCCGGTCAGCTAGTCTCGCACTGTGCTCAGCTGATCTCACTCACTGCACTCATCACCAGCTGAGATCACTCTGATGCATGCTCTTGCAGGCTGGCTCTCCCCCTCCCGCCACTCAACAATTCCAGGGTAAGGACCATGCCTATCTTGTTCACTAGCAGAGTCCCCAGCGCTCACTATATACCCGCCAAACAAATGCATACCTCGATTTGTCCTTTTGAACAGGAATCTTTGCAAGTTTTAATGTCATGTTGTCACTGAAGACTACACACAACACTTCAATGAGGACACTGGTCTAAGACCAGCAAGATTTCTGAATACTTACTAAAATCTATTTGTAATCGTTCTGTTTCTGCTCTTTTTTCACAGGATCACTGTTAGATTTCTGTGTGCAGATGCACCCTAGTCTCATTCTATTTGATTCTTTACCTGGTGAATCTTAAGCAACTCTGTCATCACCGTGTCTAAGCCCGTGGAAAATCAGTTCTGAGGACTTTTTCAATGAGCAACACATATTGGCAATTCATGATTGTAATTTAGGTACATATTTTTAGAACGTTGGGACTTTTTTTTTTTTGCTTATTTCCTGACTCTTGGCTGAATTAGTGTTGAGTCTGGATATTAATAACCTACAGATAAATCAGTCGTGATTAATGGAAAGAATGTAAACAAAGTATCTGAATTCACCCCATCTTTGCAAAAATAAATTGAATCAAGAAATAATAAGCCTAAACCTTGACTGGAAATGGGTAGGTCAAAATTCTTACTTCTAGTTACCAGATAATAATTCGTCTTATACTTTTTATATCTTTGTGGACAACTTTGTGAAAACAAACTATATCCAATCAGCTTAAGTTGGTATAATGGTCACAAACACTCAGCCAGGGCTGAGCGACCTTCCACGGTCACTCACCCTTTGTGAATTTACCTGGTAAATCCCTACTGCATCTGTTTCTAGAGGAAAAAAAAATTAAAAATTAAAAAGCATCTCAGAGCTGAGATTAGACTTTTAGACCCTCCCGAGCGATAATCCTTACTCTGACATTGACTTTCTTTGTGGGGTTTGACAAATCAGTTTTCTCCTCTATAATACAGGGATAATAATGCTTTAGTCAAATGGATGCTGTGAGAATTAATTACTGTTATACAATTTATTGAAGATGGGAAGTCCTGTAAAAATATTGTGACTGCTTATAGGATTGAGGTCCAAAGAAAAAGGCATCACACATAGCAAAGAAATCAAAACATCTTAAAATCCCTACTGTTTCCTAGCTCACAGTGTCCTCTTTCTTAACTCAGGTGAAAAGTAGGCAAAACAGTTTTCAAGGACATGTCCCCTTCTTCTGTGACAAGAACTGAAATGCACCACTGGACCCACCTGTGCATGATGTGCTGTGCCTTCCCCAGTCCATGATGGAAGGATGGAAGGGTCTTATTTACCAAGAATTGCAAGAGGGAAGAAAGGAGAGCTTTTGTTTCCTATGTGATTCTTTTGACCCTGAACCAAGGTCTTTCTGAATCAATGGATGCCCTCAAGACTAAATTTCAGGGAAAGGTCTTTTCAGCAGCCCTTTGGAAGGAGGTGATTAGATTTTAAACGGTCAAAAAAGAAGAACTAGTCCTGCTGTAAAGTGATAACTAACTGGTTAGAAAGATTTAACCCTGTTTTAAGGAAACATGATGGGTTGTAATAAACACTAGAACCTACAAGACACTGGCTGGCTGTCTTAGCAAGAGGAATTTCTATATCCTGAAACATAGTTTTAAAATAATCAGACATAAATAAGACAGATCTGGTCAGGGTTAGGAAAGGTAGAAACTCGATTTTGTCCCCGAACTAAAAAAAGCACTCGAAGGAAAGTCCTTACCTGTATCTGTTTCTGCTATGCTAATCTTTAAAAAGAGATAACAATGGCTCCAATGTCTATGACTGAGGGTACCTGCAGAGATCATAAATGCTTCAGCGAGGTTTCAGAGACATGCCACACAGATTGCAATGCTGAAGTCTATGGTGACGGTAGACACTTTGTCTTTGGAGGGGCCGGTGGTGAGCAGAACAGAATGTGACTGAGAGGGGTCTCCGGGAGCATTTTCTGAAAGTGGGGATTTTGAGGGTGAGCCTTAGGCTACCGGAGATGTTCTTCTCTTCTGATCCCACCAATTTAAACATTTTTTTTTTAATTTATTATTAACTGAGATCACTTGAATGTGTTTTTTTGTAGAGAATGATCTGGGCTAGTTTTCGAGATTTCTTTTCATTATATTTTTCAAGACACCCCCCCCCCCCCACCCCGCACCCTTTTAGTTTTAAACCTTAGATGAAGCGAGAGAAAAAGGCAAAGAAGAGAGAGGGGTGGTAGAGGGCTGTCTGATTTCATACACATATAGCGGGAGAGGTCCTATACTATGTCTTGTTCCCTGTCACCAATATGTCCTCTACTATTCATTCCTTTCTCAGTATTTACTGTCATTGTTAGGTGCCAATCTCCAATTATCTCTGTGTCAACTATTCCTGGACTTTCAAATTTATACTTGAAAAATAAGTCCCTACTCATCAACTCCTCCCTCTACATTCTTTTCTTGTCTTTCCCTACGGATGCCTGAATCCTCTTCCAGACTCAGTGGTTGGGGCTGTGACATGGCAGTTCAATGGTGCCTTCCAAGTTAGTGCTTTGATTCCTTATTCACAGAAAAACAACTGCAGACCATACGAACTCTGCCATCTAAGCACAAACACTTAGTGGTAAGATACTCTCTGAAATCTGTATAAAGAATGGCATTACCAAACTGTCCATTTCAAAATCTCTGCGTTCATATTGTGGGTTCTTCAATTAAAAAAAACAAGGAGAGTAAAGTTTGAACATATTCACCATCTCCGTAAAATCAATAAATAGCTTGTGACATTTTAATAAAATGTCCTAATTAAGTCCTTTAAGTTTCATTTAGTTGTGTCATTTAGTTCTTTCAAATGCCATGTAACCACGAGATTATCAGGTATGGCACTTAATTGTTACACAAAATGCAGTTCTTCATGATTTATCTTTACATACTTCAATTGCTGGGAAGCAGACTTGTTGGTTCCTACCTCCTTTTCTTTGCTTACAAAGGAGGCATTGATTCTAAAATAATAACAGGTAGTTGGCTTGTGATCTTGGCAATTTATAACAAAAAAAGATTCAGCAATTAGAGCAATTTTGGGATCCTTAAAATCAACGATGGAGATTCTCAAATGGTCTTTTCTCTGACCTTGGTGGAGGGCTAGCTAAAATACTGTGATTTGGCTGCAGATATACAGTAGAGTTACAATACTTTATGTGACGGTATATAATATGTGATATGCAATTACACGTAGATGATGATCCGATTTTTAAGTCAGCAAACTAGCACTTTAGGATCGGGGAAGAGTGCCATCAAAGGAGTCTTCATGGAATTAATTGGATTCTCCTTCATAGCCATTTTTGGAATAAATCTTTGCAACTAGTATTCAAAATGAGTATCATATTCTCGTAATGTTCCTATTCTTCTGAGACAAACCATCATTCTAAAAAGAAAATTTGTTACTTGAAGAACCAGAACATTTAGAGTCAAGGCACATAAACAGGTTGTGTACTTGAAAACAATGAGGTACGAATATTGGGGACTACACTAAAACCAACATCCGCCTATCGCCTTGCCTGACTGTGACAGGGGCGACTGTCACCACCACAATTCTGGACCAGGCATCACCTCCCAAAGATGACAATTCTTTGAAAAGCAATGTTCATTTCAATGCTGGAGTTCTGGAAGATTTTGTAGACACAGAGTTTTAGAATTTTAATTCATGGGCTTACCACATTGAACACACAGATCAGTGTTCAGAATTTTAGGGCACTCAACACACAGCTACAGCATAAATAAATGTCTATTTTAAAAATACATGAATTCAGGTCTACATAACCCACATTATTTACTATTTTCAGTACTTAAATAACCATAATCATCTGGTAACTAAAAATGTTTTGGAGTTACCAATACTATGAGGTTAGCCTCTTGAGTTGCTGTTCTTTGCTACAGGTGATATATAAGAATACTTGGCCCATTACCAGTGAAAGCTATACTTTAGTCTTAGAAGGTAGCCCTGTGCATGAAACAAACTTTATTTGAAAATAATGGTTTGTTTTCAGCAGAACTACTTGAGCATTGGTCATAAACAGTTAAAAAAAAACAGAAATGTATAAAGAAACTCTTATTACAGACAGTCCTCCCATTATATAATTCCTACAATATCTTAACAGTATTTAGTAGGCAATCAATATACTCTAGTAGGCTATCAAGTTGGCTATGCAGAGTTACTTTTTTTTTCCTATCAACTCTTTGCCTACTCTTTTTCATCGTACCCCGGCAACATAATAGAAAAAAGAGCCCTTAGAAATAACTTTCTGAAAATAGTCATAAAAATAACTTTTGAAATTTGGAAGTATCCTGCTGAAATGTTCTATAAATTATCTGCAGAAAGCAAGAATCCTAGTCAGATGGAATTTCTTATCCTATATCCAGGATTCCCCAAATCAGAGCACACCCACCCACTCGCAGGCAGCTCTTCTCTGTTCTTCTCAGACATTTCTTTGCAATCTTGAGTCTGGCATACCATTGAAATGTGAAAAATTTAACCAGCTTTATAGACAAAGGCATCCATCCGCCTCATCTAATTACTAAGATATTTCAAAACTATTTGTTATTCTCCAAAATACATCCAAAGACAATCAAACAAAAAGCACAGCATACAAAAATAGACTTCAATCCAAAGGTGAGGTTAGAAAGTGTTTCCGTGCTAAGTTTCTGGAGTCATTTCCCAACTGCCAAAGCTTTGTCTTCAGAGTGATGTTTCTGTAACGAATGTTCACTGAGAACTACCTTTCTAAATTCCTGACAATAGTGTAATAGGTAGTCACCGCATGCATGGTCTTTACAGAAAAGATTTTGTAAGATGGTTGTAAAATTCAAAGATTTGCTTTTTACTTGGTGGGACTAAAGCTTCTAACATGGGCACACTTACAAGTAACAAGCTGAAACTCATAAAGAAATATGAAAATATCTTATTCCGACTTCTTCCATAACAATACCTTTTTCTTTGAATTGCAAATTAGCTTTTGGCCACTTTTCTTGTCTTTTTTTTTTTTTTTCTGCTGCATTTTTGGAGGGGAAAAATGGCTTTCCTGCAGACACTAAGCAATTGGTCATTGAGAACCTAAATGAAAAATGCAGTGAGGAGCATGTATTCATACTGACAACCACACAGTTGTAAGATACAAAAATTGAATCTGCTTTTTCCCATGAGTATGCCTTTTGGATATAAGTTATTAATTGTCTAATGAAGTCATTAGAAATCACTTAAAATATTTCCTGTGAAGTACTTGGTGAGGTTTAGCAAACAATCTATTTTTCATTAAATTCAGTAATAAGCTCAGAAGCAGAATAGTGCATGTAGAGGATTTCATTTAGATTGAAAAAATACACATATTCACATACATGTCTGTAAATGCACAGATAGGACTGAAAGTCTGTACTACACACTATTTATATTATTCTATAGACTTTATATACTTATTTATAGACTACAAGTACATTTATTCTTCAGACATGTATAATAGACTCCTGAATTCTGCAAATATTTTACAATCAGACCACAGTAATAAGTTGCTTATGTAGCAAAAACAATAAAATAAAGTTTGCAATAAAATTTATTGGTGGGTGGAGATACGGAGAAGTCTTGTTGCTTCCATTAGACGCCGCATTGCGTCGGGCAGCAGTTTGGAGACCAGATCGGCAGGTTGGAATTTCATTTCTAACACAGATAGCTTTATGACCTTTTGAAAGTTATGTTTTTCCTCTGAATCTTAATTTCTCATCAGTAAAAGAAGGAGAGTAAGACTGATCTGCAATTAAACAGTATCCACAGGAAAGCCAATGCCGTTTCTTTGGGTCTTGGTTTGCAGTCTCTTCTACTATCATAATGTAACTCATGTTTCTGCAAATTAAAGACAGAAATGTGCCCTTGGGTGGTGTTAATCTATAGTACATGGTGTCCTCTAGACGCTAACACTTCTGTCACTTCACATACTGCATTTTTCAATTCCGATTTTATGAGTGTGCCTTTCGCAACAAACTAATGGTTTTAGAGAACTACTGGCATGGCCCCTTTCAAAGAGTCTTTATCCATAGTGTCCTCTAAGGGCTGAGGGACAGTTACAATCAGAGCCATGGATGTGCTTTAGAGGCACCACCACCACCATCAAAGACTTTGCAGGAAAAAAGGAATGTATGTAACTCATTAACACATATATGCACACATACGTAACTCTGAACATCTGAATGCAGATATTACCAAGTAGAGTTTCTCAAAGTGTGGTCCCAGATCAAGGGGTTCAACAGTGCCTGGTAGTTTGCTAGTAATGCAACTTCTTGAGGCCCACAGAAGACTGACGAGATCAGGCGCAGATGAGACGCAGCACTTCACCATCCTTCAACTGGTTCTGCTGAAGTTTGAGAATTGCTGCCAAATGTAATTAGCCCTACGCCCCAAGGTAACTACAAATTATGGGTAACCCTTGAATATATTCAAAAGCTTTTTTGTTTTTTACATCATTCTCCTCTAAGGGAGCTCCGTGGAAGCTGAGAAGAAAACGGCACTTGGGGCGGGGATAATATTTTTTTTTTAAAAATATATAGTTACTTTTAAAGCAGAGTTTGAAAGAAAAGAGTAAGCTAAAAATAATAATCCAAGAATCTGGCCTACAATTATTTCCATTTCATTTGACTTTATATTGGGCTATATTACAAATGGAAATGCTCCAGCCACAGCTAAAATCTTGTTCTATATGGAAACAAGAATATCAAAATTCATAGGAATTTAAAAATTAACACCTGAAATAAAATCTCTAATTGCACTGCTACGTTCTCTCTTTAGATAGGTGAATCAAAGATCAAAGGCCAGCTTGCAGGAGAAAAGCAAAATTAACAGGGATAACCTTACCAGTTTCTAAAAACTGATGTGAAGATTCTTCATGGACAATATAATCAAATTCCAAAAGCTGAAGGATCTTAAGGAGCAAAAATACAAAATATAATAGGAAATACAAAAATGTGTCAGCTGCTTATATATATACAATTATATATAAATAATTTACATATATATAATTTACAATGTGGTTACCAGCTTCAGGATGAGATTTGACACTTTTGTTAGTTCAGAAGAAAGTCTTTAAGTTTTTAAATTGTTTCTGAGTCTCATCTGTCACTCACTCTTCAAATGTAGAAATGGCCCCACACTTAAAGATAGGCTAAAATGGAACCCATAATATATTCTAATTTGATCCATTCTTTTTTATAGTTATGGCCAAAGGGGAAAAAAGACAATTATCTCATGCATTTTATTCTTATAACTTTTGAGTTGAAATAATTTAGAATTATCAGAATAACTTCCAGAAGCCCTGGAAGGGGAGAAGCATTGGTTTCCCCATCATTTGGAGGAGATGGCTGGAATCTACACGTATATCAGAGAAAGACAGACAGAGAAAGATAGACAGAGGCAAGCAAAGACTAGGTCACGTGGCAGTCTTTAGCCAACTGCACAGAACAGGGAAGAGGGACATATAAAGGACTCTAGGGGATGTCAGACTTAAGAAGCAGGCTATCCCTCACTTTTGAAAACATCCAACCAAAACTTCAGCCTTAGAATTTAGGGATAAAAAGTGGTAACCACAAAACCTCCAGGTTTTAGAACGGGCCATGAAAGAACCAGTCCGATCAGTCTGTTTCTCTGGGCTCATCCTCTTCCACAAACACAAAAGCCCAATTCTGGCAAGGTCATGTAATATCCAAGGGAAAAGGCTTCTGGCTGTCACCGTGTGTCCCAGGGAGACCCTCACTCACCGTAGCTCCTTGGAAAGAAGGCTTTTGGGAATCAAAGCAGCTCCTCATCCATTCCTGAAGCAGACCCAGATCAGCCAAATGTCAAGGCAATTCCAGAATCTCTAATGAAAAATGTAAAATTCTCTGGAAGTCTGGATTTAATTTCTTTTCCAATACAATGCTGAGTGAGCAAAGAGAAAGATGGGGTGTGCCTCCTGCAGGCTCTGGGTTCATTATCTTATAGTTATATGTTCTTTTCTTCCATTGTTGGTCAGCTTTCTTCCTAAACAGTCAACGGTTGTGTCTATTACATGTTTGAAAATGTTGATGAAGGCTGTGCTCTGGGGTCCATTATGAAGCCAGGCCTATGGAGCTCCTAGAGCTGAAAACTGTCTTAGGAGATTTCCCCAATGAGACATAGATCTCTCCAGAATGTGGGAGGGAGCCAACAGGGTCCTGGAGGACTGCCTTTCCTGCTCAATGTCACAAAAATTGAACTCAAAAATTTAAATGACATACAGCTCCTCAAGTCTAGGGTAAAAACTGGTTCTTTTGTGCTGCATTTAAATTTGAGAAAGTTTCCAATTTTAAGAATATATTCCGTCTTTGGTTTAATATGTGATGATTGACTTGCCTGAGACACAAACTATGTTGCTGCACATATTTAAATACACACATTCATTTGGTAAACACCACACCAGAAACCAGAATGTTCTATTCTGATTTCTGCTGAGTATAACATGCTCATTTCATTTCATTAGAGCAACGGGAACTGAGACATTTGATCTACTATCTTCACCACCAGTTGAATTGTTTTAGTTACATGTCTCTGGAAATCTGAAACTGAGGACACAAATAAGACATGATAACTGAAACTCAAAAGCTGAAGAAAATAATAGACTGTGACCCAAGGAATAAAAGGTGTTTTACCTAAGACTGAATTTCTCCAGCTTAATACATTTAAATGAAAAAAGTTTGCACTTCAAAAGGATTATTACTTTCAGTGTAACAGCCACCATATAGGGGAAAGTCTGCTTTGTTAACCAAAGCTTTTTGCTGCTTATAAAGACCTGAAAGGCTAAGGAAGATTCCATCCTTCCTCAAGGCAACCATATTTGAATAGTGTTAAATACCGGAAGAATGACTTCCCAATTCATTTTTTAAATCAACTGATATTCTTGTGAAATATTTTATCTTAGTTCTTTCAAAAAAAATTTTAAATGAGAATTTCTTTTCTATCATGCTTTAAAGCTTCAACAACTCCAAAAAAAAAAAAAAAAAAAAAAAAAAGCCCTCACTAAAATGAAGAGAACAAGGAAGGAATGAAGGTAGTATAGCTCATAGGATCATTGTGGGCAGGTCAGAAGCCATCTAAAATCTGTCAGTCTTTATCCAACTTGCACATGCCTATAACTTCAAACACTTAGCATGATCTTTTGTTTTACAAAACACACACGTGAATTTTACATATAGATACTAAGTCTTAGATTTTTCTCTCTGGAGGGAGCATTTTCTCTCCATTGGACAGAACACGTTTTGGCATTATTGTGCCAAACTGATGTCCACCACAGTCCAATAATTCATGCCTGTTCTTCTACACAGGTTTAGAATTAGAGATAATGGCCGAAAGAAGAATGACAGGGTCCTAGTGATGGTGATGAGGTGGCAGTTATTGGAAACAGACTGACTAAAAGCAAACTAAAATATACAAAATTTTCGCATTGTCTCTATAATTAATTAAGTCAATTATAATTTCAAGAAAAGAGTTCTCTTTCAGAAAAGGCTACTCTCTGCTATAAACTATATTTTTTGAAAAGTCATGTACTGGTTTGTGACATCTACTATTTCAGTTTAGGGACAAATGTCACTTTCAATCCCTCTTGTAAATATTAATATTTTTTAGGCAACATAGATTAGACAATGATGATCAATTTAAAAAGATTAAAAGTTTGCTTCAGTTCAAAAAGATAACATGAGTTCTTTTTAGAGAGCCTGAAGACTGTGGGGGAAATTAATGTGGGCAATTTAAGAAAGCAAATATTAGAAGGAGAATCTCAAGTTTTTTAAGGACAGTGTTTCTCTTTACAAGATATTGAAATTATATCTTCAGTATAAAGCAGTCTACAGAGCCTGAGGTCTGTGAAATTTTTAGTAATCCATCAAACTTCTCTATTATAATTCTGACGAGGAGTAACAGATCAACAAGAAGGCAGTTTTTTTGGATGTCCATAGGCCTGTATTAAATCCTCAAATAAAACATGTGACACAGAGATCAAAGGCTTTCTTTATTAGAAGAGAATCACTTTATCCTTCCCAAGGTCATGTGGGGTCTGCAGGCAGTGTCGATGAGGAAGTGCAGCCGAGGCTTTTGACTCAGAAGAATCTGGGTCCAAATCCTAGTTCCACAATTGCTGCAATCTCAGGAAGACATTTAACCCACAAGAACTGTTTCCTCATCTGCCAAAGGGTAACTATTGTTCCAAACTGAAAGGACTCCTAAGTCCTAGCACTTGAGGGACACCGTTTTACTTCTTTTTATTAGCAGGGTATCATTTTATGTATAAAATGTCTAAACTGAAGAACTGAGCCCCATAGAACTGAACCATTCTACAGTAATCATGTCCATTTAAATATGCAGGTGAATTCTATGAGCAAAATAACCTCCTACATTATAGCTATCCAGAAAAGTTAAAAATACAAGGAACTCTGAAGGTCTCTGAAGAAAATTTTAGGGAAAAATATCTTATTTGAAAGTCAGGTTCTCGACAAATAGAAAGTCGGTAGTTATGTTTATTACAATCTTTATTTTAATATTCATGTATTTTAAGTATGCTGATTTGCCAACTGCACACTAAATCACAGTTATTTAAATTTTTTTCTCCCTTCCAAATCCCCATGAAAGCAATTTCTACTTTCACAGCAGTATACATCTGATGGAGAGATTTTGGAGGTCTTAAAAGCTTTGCACTGCGTATTTGTTTGACTTATAGGGAGCATAATAAAAAACAGTTGTGTCTATACTTAAATAATTAAGAGTGATTGACTAGTCTGGCATGTGACATTACCAGCAGTCACCTACTTTCATTCAAATTAATGAACTGAAATGGGTAAAGTCACTATAGATGATAGATCCACATCGCAGTGACCAAGAATTTTCCCTTCTGTACATGTTGCAACACAAAGTTTGAGAGAGCATCTTAATGTGTACACTATGAATCATGTGAGCATTTATCATGAACATAAAAAGACTTCTCCCATTAGATAAAACTTACACCTTGGAGAACTGAAGAAATGAAATGTGATGTTACTAAACAATCAACCATCTCATTTTATATTTTCCATTCAGAAGTGTGAACAGGTGATTGTATGTTGGAAAAGACGTCTTACCTGGGAGGGAAAAACAGAGCAGTAATTTCATTTTCTCCCTGTGTCCTCTTAATCATAAACATTTCCCAAAAAGACATTCTTTTTCAGTTTCCAAACTGCCCACCCTGGTTTCCTGGAAACCTAAACTCAGTAATGCAGTCATTTAATTAAAGCCACAGATCCTTTCAGATCAGTTTCTTAATGACTTAGAAACTTTGCTGATTTGATAGAAAAAGTCACCGTGAGCAAATCTCCTGTTCTGTCTTTGGAACCTTTAAATATTTAAGGAAACGAAATATAAACAAATCCTTGTTTGCCTAACAGATTATTACAAGCATCTCAAAATACTGCGCCATTCAAGTTCCTACCAGAATTGGAATTAGGTATAAGTTGATCTAGGTAACTTTACCACTGAATCGTTTCTGGTTTAATATTGTATGAACTATAGGAGATTATCTACAAATGTAAATGGTTTTCATCAACATAAATTTAAAATTTCTTGTTTTAAAAATGTAAATCTTCAGCACCTTGGGAAAACTTGGTTAACAGAATAACTAATGGTCCTATAAGTTATATAGCTCATTTAGGTTTCTCTTTATTAGCTGACAATCATTCTCACACAGGAAGTTCTCGGCTTTACAAAAAAATTCACTGCATTTGTACAATCGTGAGCCAAATTTATTAGCAATTTCTCTACCACCAGGCAGTATATTAAAGAGGAAACTCCAGGTGTGGGAAAGAAAAACCTGGTCTCCAAATACGATTCTATCTTTTAAGGATTGTGTCACCTTCGGCAGATGTGCAACTCTTCTGTTTCTTTCTATTCTGTTTCCTCGTCTATCAAATGAGATCAAAAAGGCCGAGAGTGAGACAAGTAAAACAGATAACACTTGAAAAAAGACTAGACTGTGTCTGTCATCTGATAGTTCGTAAATACAGTCTTGTAATATTTTTTTAAGTTACAGAGTACAATGCCTCAACATTTTTGAGACTCCCCTCCAGCGCCCCTCACCGGAAAACGTGTACGTTTCCTTCCGCATTGGCTACACCGCTTGCTTGCGCCGAGATGTGCGCAGACGCGGGCGGCCTGTGTACAAGGGGAAACTTGAAGAGCCTTGCGGAGTCCGCCATTACTCTGTCTGTGCTGAGGGCAGGAGATCTGAGACAAAGGCCTTCTCTGGCTGCTATGAGGACAACACGGGGTGGAGCCATGGCCAACCCACGTAGTTCGTGTAAATGAGTGAAAAATAAGCCTCTGCTGTTGGAAACCATGAGCTTTTCTTGTTTGTTCCTACAGTATAACTCAGCAAGGCTCACTAATTAATACAATGACGCCGTTCGGTGGAAAGCAGCTGTGCGACGCTGACTGAAAAAAGGAATGGACCTTGAAGTCAGAAAATCTAAATTCGACTTCTGTCTAGAATGGGTGACCTCGGCCACGGCACAGCTTCTTCGGTCTAGTTCTGCAGCCATGACCAAGTGGGTCAGGGCATGTATTCCACCAAATACTAGCTGTGTGGTGAGGAGCAAGTGATTACATCTCTCTGGGTCTCAATTTCTTCACTGAGGTGTCGTTGCAAAATATCTCCCTCATAGGGTTCAGGTGAAAATTAAAGGAGTTAATACATATATATATATACATATATATATATATATATATATATATGTATATATGACTTTCAGAGGAATGCGTTGCATATAGTAAGCACTAAATACATTTGCATTATATTACTATATCATCATCACTTTTTTTTTTTTTTTAAAGGAAAGGTGCAGGCAGAAATGAAGGCCAGCAAGCAGACAGATAGGAAGAGAGAGGAGGAAGATGCATCTTTACGTTATTTTTTATTGAATTGTTCACACCGATTGCTTCCCCAAAGGCCCTGGACTGGAATCTAGGGGCATGTGGCTTGCTCCTCTGGAGGCAACTGACCCAACCGCTGCTCCACGAGGGCACATCATCATCATTATATATTTTCCATAGGTTTTAGGCAGCTTAAGAGCAACCGTGTTTGCGAAAATATTTTAAGAACTATAAAGCACTCTACAGGTGTATGTGATTGTAACTAACAGTCCCTTCATCATCTTATTTGCGTCATTACTTTACTGGTTATGAGGAACTCTGGAAGAGCAGAGATGGGTATCTGCTGTATTCTGGTTGCACCCAATTCCTCACACGCTGCCTGACACACAGACCAGAAAGTATCTGTTAGACTAAGGGAGAAAAACCAGTCTCCTTTGTAAATCCATCTAATACAGAGGTTATTTTTAAATTATATTCTTACTGATCAAATCTCAGTTTCATAAATCCAAGCTTGAACCATTTAAACTTATTTTTCAGGTACTGGGTATATTTAACCATCTACTATACTATCCAATTTACTAGATCTATGTTAAAATACCACGTCATCACTTCTCAGCAGACATCGGAATCATTGGTGCTACACATTAGAAGAATCACCTTAAATTAAAGAATGTCCTGGAATAATGTCTTTGATCAAAAATATAATAGAATACCTGTCAACATTTTCTACACTCTGAATTACGAAACTAGTTTCAATGTTTTTTGTTTTTCTTTGACACTAAGGCTCAGACTATTGAAATTTTTTTTTTCTTACAGAGCATAAAAGTATATATTAAAAGGAAATTTTAGCTGAAATAAAATGAAACAAATAATAAATTTGCTTCATATATATCTATTTTTTAAAGCCTAAGGGCAATTACAAGTAACACATTTCTGATCAACTTTCAAAACTCTACATTTAAAGGCTAATGACCAGAAAGTCTCTTGCAAGGTAAATAATATTTTCATGTTATTACCAAACAGCAATGGTATTATATAGTCATTCATGCTTCAGGAGACCTCAGCGAGTTTGCACTGAGAGCTGAAAGGATAACAGTGCATTTGTCACAGTTTGCATTTGTCACAGTTTGAGAAGTTATTTTTAAGACTTCAGACCAAAGTTAATCATTTTTTTCCTAAATAAATTTTTAATAGAAAATAATTCTAATTTTACTCATATCATAGAATTGTGAAATTCTACAATTAGGAGTCTTCTTTGAAGGCAGTTAAATCAATCCTTGGACAAATTGCTGCTACATTTTATTAGTTCATTCTTTTCTTTTATTTTTTTCCTAAAGGAAAAGTGCAAGCAGGAATGACAGCAAGTAGGCAGGCAGGAAGAGAGAGGAAGAAGCATTATTTATTTTATTTAGCTGTATATCTTAGTTGTTCTCCCAGCCCTGGGTCTTTGGGATGTGTGTGACCTACATCCGGTAGACTTATCTGCTAGGTCACCAGGGCACACCCCCAATGTTTTTTTGAGTGAAGAAAGCAGACAGCAATAAAGGCAGCAGCAGGTAGGCAGGCAGGAAAAGAGGAAGCATTTTATTTAGTTAGTTGTTCAGTTAGTTGTCCCCACTGGTTCAGCACATGAAGCCAAATTCCTAGGCAGTATGGGGGCTCTTCTCAAAACACCATTTTTTTTTTTTTTTAACCCGTGAGTCTTTATATTTTCCTATCTCTTTGTTTTCCTCCTGCTTGATACATGGTAGGTTCCTACTTATCCTTCTATCCTCAGTGTATAAATCACCCCCTCAGAGAGCTATCCCTCATGACCCTAACTCAATGAACTTCCCTACCCCAAGTCCTGGAGAGTCCCAAGCACCTCAGAGCTCTGCTTAATTTTTGATTTAATATTTACCATCATCTGAAATTTATCTGACATTATCCTGCTTACTTGTTTACTTATTTATTGGCAGTTTCCTCCTTAGTAAGTTCCCTGCGGTACTGCCAGAGTGTAGAGTGGTACATGGTAAATGGAAGGAAGAAGTATCCCCACTCTGAACATACATGGAACCATATCGCTATATTTGCCATGAAAACAGTTAAGACTGCAAATTCTTTTTTGGTAGTCAGACCACATTCGCTCATTCCAAATAACCAGTTAATAAAACAGTGGCTTTTTCACAAGTGGGTGAGACGCTTTCTTACATGATATGATTGTGTTGCTGAATATTAGAAGGACTATACATCTGTACTGAGTCCACAATTGTAGCTCCCATCCAACACTGAGATCTTTACCTACTTGACATCAACAAAGACTGATAATTACAACATATATGTCCTGAAAAACATTTTCATCTCAGGTACTCTTTCACAAACTCGGTATGTTTTGTGTCTATATATGTTGACATAAAATAACTATCACTCAAATGTTATTCTAGGAAGTTAAGGTAAGCTAGGATATGAATCTAGCCCATACTCACTGTTTGGTTTCTCTCTCTCTCTCCTCTGTCTCTGTCTCTGTCTCTGTCTCTCTCTCTCTCTCTCTCTCTCTCTCTCTCTCTCTCTCTCTCTCTCCCCCTCCCCCTCCCTCCCTCCCTCCCTCCCTCGCTCTCTCCCTCACTTTTAATTCTACAACATTTTTTTCCTTTTAATTCTTTCTCTCCCTATGCCTTGGGGTTAACGCTGGTGATAACTACTGGTGGTGACCCTGGGGTTAAACAATTCAACGAAACCTAAATGATAGTTCATTGTGTCAACGAGACAACTTCAATGTACCTCATTTTGGTTACTTATAAAAAACACATACTCATAAGACAATGCCCTCTGCAATGTGAGACAAGTTAGCTCTTAGGATATGTGCTATTCCTTGTAGAAGTAGAGAGGGTTCACAGGGAAAGGAGTTACCAGTAAGTACCAAGCAGTAGTTTGTGCCAATAAGATGTTCTATTGGTGTCGAGCAGAAATTTGAAATTGCTTTCCCAAAGTTTTAAAAAAAAAAAAAAGAAAGAAAAAGTGTAGGCAGGAATGAAGGAATGAAGGCAAGTATGCAGGCAAGAAGAAAGAGAAAGAAGAAGCCTCTTCATTTTATTTTTATTTAGTTGTCACACTGGTTGCTTCCCTCCCCAGACCTAGGATTCAAACCCAGGGCTATGCAGCTTGCTCCATCAGAAGCAGTTGACCTAATCCACTGCTCTACCAGGGCTTGCTCCAAAGTCTTAAATATGTCTTAACTATCACAAATCTATAAAATTAATGAAGACGGTTATCATTCTGTTGCTTTTATTGACTTGTGATGGAAAACTTAAGAAAGCAGCTCCTAAAGCAAATTCAATGTTGACAATACAACCATAGCCTCTTGACCCTTTTACCCAACATGGCCGCCCCGGAATGGAGTTGGTTTTATGCCCTATGTCCCTGTCACAGATAGACACCCTGGGACCCCTCCTAAAGGATCAATGCAAGAGCCACAATTGTCACATAAAAAAGCCTAAATAACATGCAGATTGCCACAGTTCAAAAGATGACAGCTGCTAAACAGAGAAATAAATTGGGCCACTGTACTACCTTCATTTAGATGTGATAGAATTTAAAGAAAAGTCATGCATCATGGAAAGGCAATGGAAAATCAAAACAAAATTTACAAACTCAATGGAAATTTGTGATTTACTCTTGGGACCACCTGAAAAGCAATATGTGACACAAATCAACAACAACACAAAGCAATGAAGATCAGATAAATTCCTTTGCTCTTGCTCTTTGCTTTTCTGAAAGAAGCTGGTGCATGCTACATCACAGGAGACCCAGCACAGTTGCCAGGGCTTATTCTCTCAAGAGGACTTTCTGCTAGAAACAATGGTATCTGTTCCAGGGAACAGTTTTTAGGAACAAAGGCCACAGATTAAGTAAACTCATCCAATGACCCATTTTTGGGTAAAAAAAAAAAAAAAGAAGAATGATTTCAGCATGCCACAAACCGTCAAAGGACCTCTGCTCTTCACATGAACAATAGTCTAAAAGTCGATAGCATGTTTTTTAAATGGTTTGGAAGCCTTTGCCTCATTCCCCAAACACTTAAAGTCTCTGATCACTGAAGGGGATTATAGGCATTTGTTGATTAGACAATGTAGACATTAAAATAGAGATTCTGAAAAATTAATTTTGTGAGGAAATGTAAGATGCTCATTACTTTAATTACAATATAAATAACATCAAGCTTAGTTAATAAAGTTCAATATGATTTGATTTGCAAGAAGACAGATCACTGTGAGAAAGAAAAGTGGTATTTGCAACCTCTCAGAAAATTCCGAAGTAGTAAAGTTTTCCTAAATAGCTTATTGTGAAGCCACACAAAAATTGGTCTTCTCTTCATATGTTATCCACCATGGGAATTACACACATTCGTAGAACAGGACAATGGACCCCTGGAGGGAGGAGCTTATGAATTGAAGAATCCAGAAGACCATGTTTTTCTCGTCACACATATTGTCCTTTTTGTTATCTTTCAGAGACAAGCCAATTGCCAAAACGTGCATATTTTATAATCACAGAATGAAAGCAAATATGACATTGGCTAACCCAGAGGCTATGCAAGTAAATTCAACTGACCATAAAGAGCAGTGATTTGCATGCTGCCCGAGTTCCAATAAAACCCTCATAATGAACGGATCCACGTACAGTTGGTTCAAACGCTTCCACAGGTCAAGCTAATAAAATTAAAAATGGTTAAGTCAGCCCAAATCAAACCAGTTACAATTACTTTTAGATTGTCCTGATGACTACAGTGCTCTAATACCCTTGGTTTTAGATCATAGAAAAGTCAAATGATTTCATTCTAGAAAGAGTCTTTTCATTTGCACATGGAAAAGACAGTCAGTCATGGGTGGTGTGTCTTTTTTTGATTTCCTTCTGTAAGTTTGAGAGCCTCAGTCATAAAAAGAAAAACAATATTTGAAGTCAGCAGGCATATATTTCAAATTGTTTTGTTGATGTGAAGATCAACTTTACATTTTACGTAAGGAAACTTCACAATCTGCTGAATCAGTTTATAATAATTTTGATGTGAACTTTTTTTTTAAGAGGAAGGAAAGGTGAAGAGGAAGGAGGGAGGGAGGAAGGAAGAAAGTAAAGAAGGGAGGGAGGAAGGAAGAAAGTAAAGAAGGGAGAGAGGGAGGGAAGGAGGGAAGGAAGGAAGGAAGGAAGGGAGGAGGGAAGG
>RJWH01000865.1:0-165682 GCA_004363575.1 Solenodon paradoxus
ATGTATCTTTCAGTACAAATAGTATTTAAAAATGCTGCATGGAAATAAATTAAGTTTAAAAGTTGGATCAAAAAGCTCCATGATTCTATGTATAATTTCCCTAACTGTAATACTATAAAGATATTACTTTGAAACATTTCCTTTGCCCTCAATTAAAAGAAATCTCTGTGAATTTTTCCTATATTAAAAAAAATAATAAGGTTGTTGAAGAATCTGAATGTTTTTCATGATTGGTGTTGACTTTCAGACAGTAAATAATTACTTTTACAGCAAAGCTTAGTGATCTATGTGTAATTTGACTGAACTAACTCACCTCAATTTGGTAATGTCCTTGAGGTATATGGAGATCTAATTCCTGATTACTGTACCTGATTTTAAATAATTGTCTTCTACATCTGTACTGCTATTGATGATGGCTCTTACTTTGCACCTTCTTCCCCAGACCTTAGAAACGACTTCATGCAAAATTTGTCATTCCTCCTTAAATCAATTTCATTTCCATATTGCCACAGTAAATGGAGATAGCCTGGGTAAATTTAATTTACAGAAAGTAAAATAGAAATGCCATATTGGCCAATGCCCTTTTCAACCCCAAACAAGTTTTTTTTTTATCAGGATAAAGAGATTAATTTTGATTTTGTTATCTTTTAGGTTCCTAGCCAACCGTGTTATGTTTGTAATAGATAACGGGATATATTTAAATCAAAAATTAGTGAATGAGTAAGAATATTAAGTGGTCAAATAATCAATATACTAAAACCAACCTCTTACTGATTGAAAGTTGACTATCCTTTAAATAAGGCAATAATAAATGTAAATCACTTAAAAGACCCTGAATTACATCTAATGTGTTGTTTGGAACTTTATATACATGTCTGAAACTGCCTATGAGAAACTTAACTACTTAAAGCAGACAGACAAGATTAAATCATTGCCAAATGAAAAGTAGTATGTTTACTTTGAGGATGTCACCTACTCAGAGAGAACTTCCTTGATTTCTCCATTTAAGATTACTGGCGTTCTCTCCCATTGTGTCATATACCCCAAATAAGAAATACACAGACACAGCTGTCGTGCAAAGCAGAGTCAACCAAACTTCCAAATTACTCAAGAAAATTTGGAGTAGAAATAGCTCGTCTTATGTCTTGAACAGTTGTTTATCCTTTTGCATATAACTTTCCTCAAATATGAAAAGAAGTAAGTAGACCTCATACCCTCTTATTTATTTATTTTTTCTGTTCTTACATTCTTGGTAAGAAACAAAATGAGGTCATTCAGGAATAACTGGAATGCTTCTTGCCAGACAGTTTGCTTAAGTAATCATTTTCCGCTACTACTTCTGAAAATGGTTGTGATTCAAATAAGGCAAAACCTGGCTTGCCTGGCATTCTATTAACCCAACATTTCTATTAACTAGCATGGAGGGCAAAAGCCTCTTCATTGCATATTTTGTATTCCATGTAGAAGAAACAAGTGCTGAATCGATATACTAATAGTGACAATATTAAATACAACTTATAGACTATGACAAAAAATATTCAGCTTGATTTGTTACTCCTCCTATGGATATAAATTGAGATATAAAAATGATAAAAGACATTCTAAGTCAAATAAATATGAAGAGAGATTCAGTTTAGTGGTAATGGGAAACATTTTAAATTATATTTTCTTGAAATATTTGTTAATAGATCATATGAAAAGTTATAGATACTAACATATTTGAATAATCTGCCTTATTCAGTAGAAGTTTTATTTTCATTTTGGATTTCAAGATATAGAATCTGAAGCCAAGGAAATGAAGTCATAGGGACAGAAGCTAGAATCCAGGCTTCTCCTCATCAGTGTCTAGATTCTTGACACCCAAAGACATGATACAAATTGAATCAGGTTTTCACCGCTGTACCTCTTCCTTTACTCTTTGTTCTACATGTGATTTGTTGGGAAAATACTGTGATATGACTTCTCTAAGAAGCACTCTGACCATCCCGAAAATGGACATAAAAATACCAGCTTCAGAATGGTTATCTGAATGTAAAACAATTATTTAAGTGAGTAAACTAGACAGTGTCACTGAAAAGATGAAGCAGTGTTGCTTCTAAAAGACTCAAAGTATCTGCATCCTAATTACGGAAGCTGGGTTAATAATTCCTTTCTTTCAGAGCATAATTAAGTTTCTTCCTCATGGGAAAGAAAAAAACATATTAAATGATTTTTTTGCATCAAAGCAAAAATGTTAGTAGGGAGGATGATTTCTGTTGAAAGCATAGTGGCTCTACAGAGAACTTTAGCAGAAAAGCAAGTACTCATGTTATTTAAAGATGCGTTTCTAATAGACTGAAGAGTTTAGACAGGAAGAATTTTGTCCCAGTGTCTCTTTCTACCCATGATTCTGAACACAGAGCAGGTACTCAAGAAATTCTCCTTGATATGGAATTGTGGGGCTAAACCAGAGGAAGAAAAGAGAGGAAAAAAAAGAAAACTCTCACAAGTTGGTCAGCACATTTCTAAATATGTCTAATACATTAAGTCAAATTATCTTCCTATTTTTGTAAAAGGAGAGAACCATGATGGTTTTTGTCTAACTTCTCTGTCACTTTCCTGGGCTTCTAGTTTTCTGAGCCACACCATTGTATACTGATACCTTCATAAAGACAGTCCTACGAACTATGCTCTCAGGGCTATTGATTTTTATTTTCTGTATATCAAAAGAAAACTCAGCAAAAGAAGTTAAATTTGAAGCTCTATGCATGTACTTCGCTCTTTAGTTATAAACAAGAATAGAGCTTTTACTTCCAGGAAAGAGCAATTCAATCAGACAGCCCTCCTGTATTTCCTCACTGTTGGACATGTTTGAGGAAGCCTTTGGACAATGATCCTCTGGCCGCTGCTAAGTTTTCTCACTGAGTTCACAAAAGATGAGTCACTGATGGGATTGCTTCTGTCTGTGAGTCTTAATCTTGTTTAGGAAGGGAAAAAAACCAGCAGTAGCACCAGGGTGATCACATTAAATCATTCTGTGAGGCCAACAGACTGTATGAAACAGAGAAGAGTATTTTACTTCAATAGTTTATTTTTCAGAGTTGCGCATATATTCATTCACTTCTTTTGTCTTTTGACTATTCAGATTTGAATTCAATATTTCTTATATACTAGAATTTCTATTCTACTTTGGCAGGAAGAGCTGATGAGTGAGCTCTATTTAAAAATGTTTAGGTCAAGGCAACCCCAGAGGAAGTAAAATCATATGCTTCCAGTCGTTATGCTTTAGTGATGGAGAGGTATTCAAGGATGGAAGGCCTCGGAGGTTTACATAGATTAGCAGGGCCATTCTCAGACATGCACGCACGGACGCGCATGCCCATGCACACACGCCCATGCACACACACCTGGTAGCCAGTCAATAAAAGGACACTTGCACTCTTTCACATAACTTATGTAAAGCACTTACTCATTACATGACAAAAATTTCGAGGTAAGTAATAACTCCAGAGATTAGAGAGGTTGTACAACTGAACCAAGGTCAAGATGCTAGTAAATCATGACTCCAATGTATGATATCAGATCAACCTCTAAAGCCTGTGATCTTCGCCTCTGTGCTTTCTATCCCTTTCTACTTAGTGATAAGAGTATGGACTTGGAAATACTCTCCCATAGCCCTCATA
Organism: Solenodon paradoxus; assembly: GCA_004363575.1. Classification (NCBI taxonomy): domain Eukaryota; kingdom Metazoa; phylum Chordata; class Mammalia; order Eulipotyphla; family Solenodontidae; genus Solenodon; species Solenodon paradoxus. Next base: position 3,663 of record RJWH01000865.1, read on the forward strand.
CTTTCCTCATCTTTAGTAGAAGCCTGATATCTCCTCCTTAGAAAGACTTTGTATTTATTCCATATGAAAAAGGTGATTACAGTTGGGAGAAAATTTTACTTCCCTGAAGAGAGGACCTTCCTTATGTCCTGTCAGACTCAGTGTTTGTATCATGAACTTTTACATAAACTTACTTCTGCTCACTCATGTGCCAGCCATTCAAATAATATTTAATGGTAATGTTAGCTGGAAAATGGTATAGATCTTCTGAGAATTATAAGATTAGAACCTCATCCCAAGGAACTTGAAATTACGTTTTGTTTATGAGTTCGATGCACATACAAAGACAAATGGCGATCAAGTGAAGAATGGAAAAGGGTCGCGGTTCACATATAGGTGATGGATGCTTCTTTAGAAGCCTGCGTGGAGGGACATGTGATGCTATTTGATGAGAGAGGAGGAAGTTCCAGTATGCAGAGACAGCGTGTTTGTGGCATGGTGTCCTCAGTGTACATCATGTGTGTTTGAAGAATGGCAAATGGCACTTATCTTGAGTGGGGGAAATCGAGCTGGGGGAAATGGGAAGGGAGTGTTAGTGCTTGCTTCTGTGAACAGAATAGAAACACAGACATGTTTGATGGTGGTAGTAACGATCTCATCGCATTTTAGGAACATAAAACCCCAGAGAGGCAGATTAAAGAAATGAAAAATGAGGAGATATTGCCCAAGTCCAAAAGAACTGTAGAAATGCCTGTAGTGGCAAAGGGAAGAAAAAGAAGGGAACTTTCAGAAATCAAACTCTATGATGACCATCTGGTTGTTGTGCTTTCAAAGGCTTGCCACAATCAAGAGAGGAAAGTAGGCAAATGTGGTCTTTCCACATCTTCTGTTTCTCTCCCATCTGGGCACAAGCATGTTTGTTCTTGCATAGCTTGGTGCCCTACAGGAGCTGTTGGGCAACCCAGCTGGGCTTTCAAACCTTCAGAGAGAGATGCTTTAACACCATAAGATCATTTGATAGCAAGTAGAAGGAATGCCCTTCCCCAGGGGGTGTTCACAATGGTGGGATTCACACGAGATTTCTGGATATGTGGAGTCTGATCATGTTTAGCTGATTGTATTGCTCTGATTTCTTTATATCATGTCATATGTGACCCCTAGTTCATTATATTCTTTCTTCTTATCAGTGACAAAAGGTACAAGAAGTGGTAACTGTCCCCAAATCCCTGGCTAGAGAATGCTAAAGATCATGCACTATGGAAGCTTCTTATCTCCAGTGTTTCTTCCTTGCACCACTCCAAGGGGCTCTGCTCAGAGAACAGTGGAATAGAACATAGCGTAAGAGCTTCTCCTGATATCTCCAGCTCATTCTTGTCCTGGAACCTTTCCCCCATCCAGCTTATCTCCCCCAAGTGTTCATCTTACTCCCCCTTTTCTGCACCTCAAGCCCTAGGAGAATATGAAATCATAACAGGTCAAACAGAAAGAGCAGTTGTTTTTGATTAGACTCGCTGCATAGTGTGATCTGCTTTACTAAGTCCTGTCTCTGTCTACCTCCCCAGTCTTTTACTTGTTTACTTGTTTGCATTCATCAAGGCACCTATTGCCCAGTACTATTTCAAATAATCATTTTAATAATAGAAATAATTCAGAAGAGCCAGCCCCTACCCCAGAGAAAAACCGGTACAATATCTCTTAAGGGAAGAAATAAGAAAATGAAAGATTGGCCATTTTTAAAGAGCGAATCTGTGCATCTACTTTAGTTACCACAAGCATATCTTCCCAGAACAGATGACTAATATCATGGGCTTTCCTATTAGAATTCAGTTTCACAATTGTGAATAATAACCACAAGGAAAGAAGAAGAAGGAAAAAAAAGCAACTAAAGGAGAATCCTTTATTTTATTGTTAAACAAATGTTACTTTGTTTTTTTCTTCTTCTTCTGTATCCCTGCCTATTCTGAGGCTAAGAAGATAAATAACAGCAGGTTTAATACTACTGACAGAAGCTTTTCTGCTATATAATCCTGCTTTCTCTACAAATGCATCATGGCCATAGGGGACAGTGAGAGCAAGATTGAAGATTCATTAATATATCCCCATAAGCAAAGAGCAAATGAATCTCATGCCTGTCTTTCAGAATATGTGGGATGACTCACTCATCCAGCTGTCTAGATCCCTTCTGGCTGGAAATATCAGAACTAGAATTAAATCACCTCATATTAAACAATGAGGAACAAATACAAACTTGTTTGTGTTTATGCTGTAGAGTGTGCTATCTAATTGCAAATGTACTGAAAAATATTCACTTTATTTAGATGATGATAGGATTAGGCATACATTCTGTAGGGAAATATTTTATTTTGTTTCCAGGCAACATTTTCCAAATATGAAACATTTGCAGAGGATTTTGATATGGAGTGATCCTCATATTGGATCTCTGTTTCTAAATTCACTATTAGTGCATGATGGCGGCCTTACCAATGGCTGACTCTACTTACTCTAAAAGTGCTGCCTTTTGATGTTGGAGAATAAAAAACAACATTTGAAAGGACATAAGAACTGCCATCTGGTCCTGGTGATTTTTCTATGTCTTGTTTATCTATTAGGTGTAGAACATCTTGTATATTAACCACTACTTGATCTAATAATTCTCATCTGTTTCTCTTGCCTGTTTCCAAAGACATTTGGCAAATGAGAGTCCTCTCACATGGTTCATATAAAGGGAAACAAATAACTCATTAATGTCTCAGTCTACTATCTTTCCTCATAAAGACCAAGAAAAACATGCGTGTCTTGCTGCTCATTCTTTTCATATTTGAGCACCTTCCATACAGTTTGTCAGTTAAGACTCCATTTCTACCCACTCAATCCTTTCATTGTTTTCTTGCTTTATCTGTGAGTGAATAGATAACATATTTTTGTGATGAAGATATTGTGTTTTATTCAGTGGAAACACAGACGCTAAATAAGTGTTTGATAGGAGGAAGATAATGTTCTTTGTAACTGCTTTCCTAATTTTCTTAAATTTTTTTTATTTAATGAATTTTAATTCTTGTCCTTTTTAAGTTATAAATGACAGCATTTAAAAATATTTGTTAATTTAACAAAAAGTAATGCCATACTTATTATGTGTTATTACTTATTGCTTATTATGTATTAATTTTATTTGTTACTTATGTGCTCTGTGTTTTGCCATGAGAATGCAATGGAAGGAAAACAGGCAAAGTTCCATCCCTCAGGCCAACAATTGATTCTAGAGAAGAAACTAGAAATAAATCAAATAATCTCACAGGTCCTGATGAATTGCTCCTATGCAAAGTGTTGTGAAGAATAAGTAGCAAATGCTATGGGAAGAGAGTATAGCATTCATGCAAGATGGGAGATAAGAAACAAGAGAGCTTTTTGGTTGGAAGCACTTCTAATGCTCTAAACAAAAGTTTCTACAACTATTACGTCCTATCATGAATCTTTTCTATAAGGATTTAATTTGAAATTAGGAATAATAGTTACAAAAAATTCCCTAAACAAAAGTTTCTACAACTATTACGTCCTATCATGAATCTTTTCTATAAGGATTTAATTTGAAATCAGGAATAATAGTTACAAAAAAATCCCAATTTCTGTTTGTTTGCTTGTTTTGCCTTTCTGCTAAATGATCTAAGATATATTGCAGGGCAGTGACAGTAAGCTGGACAATCTGGGAGCGCTTCCCAGCTTCCCTGGAGAAGTGACTTCTGATCTTTGATCAGAAGACTGAATGAGAAAGAACTTTCCAACATTGAAAACAGTTGAGGCCAATGGCATGTTTAATGTTGTGTTTTAAAATACTTACTCTGGGTGCAATTTAAAAGTAGATTCAGATGACAAGAGTGACTAGGGAACACATAACCAATGCCATAATCAGGCGGGAGCATGGAGAAGTTTGAATTAATAGTGGATATGGATATATACTTTAATAAGGTTTAGGGATTTGATTTAGAAAATTGGCCAGGTTTTGTGATGAACTTGTTGTTGTAAGTTGGAAAAAGGAAGTGCCATGGATGACTCTCAAATTTTAACTTGAACTGGAGATATGGTGCTTTTTTCCCTGAGATAGGAGCCATTTCAGAAAACTCAATTAATGGAAACACAAATTCATCTTTGGATGTTTGGAGGAGGCCATCTAATCCAATCTAATCCCAAATGAGATTACTTTCCCACCTCTTGTGTTTAGTACAGATAACATTGAATAAAATCATAGGGAGAGTGAAGAAAAGTCAGGGGAAAATGGTGGTCTTAACAAGAAGCTAATTGTCTCTTATTCATGGCTCCATTGTTACCACTATGTGTTGATTACCTTTTCTTCATTCTCTTAGAATTATCTAAAGTATTTGCCTTTAGAGCTAACATTTATCTTCTGAGTTTCGGTTGTGAAGTCTGTCAGTCTAGAAAGCATCCTATAAATTTATTAGGTTAATCTTGCATTATGCAAGTTTAGATTCAAAGACCAGATATCATGTGTTGGTTGTTTTGTCAAAAATGTTGTTTTGTGTAACTATTCACACTCCTCTGCCTACTAGTAGGAGTCTACAAAGTTGAGAGCTACAGGCGCACTAGAAGCTTCTGTTTGCCTCCTTTATCTCTTGTCTCTTATCAGGCATTTTTATCTCTCATCACTACCTCATCCTTCATCATTGACCCCAAGGTCTGAAAGTTCAGCTGCCTTTAGTGAATGAGTAGTTCTGTGTAATAGGTGCCAAACCATCCCTTAGGATACTCTCCTATGTTATAATAGGTGTGTAGGTGTGTATCCAGGGTGAATTGTGGTGATTGTCTGCCTGTATACACATCTATAGTGAGTATACATTGATATCCTTTGTTTTCTAAGTGGAAAGATTCCTTTTAGGTAATGCAATTCTCAACATTTTAATTTATTATTTCGTTCTTTGATGGTAATCCTATCTAAGGCTCTCTAAGTTTAAAGAGCACTTGAAGAGACAGTTTGAGATATTTATTTTCTCTGTTCACTGTTGAAAGACTTGATTGATTGTAGTGAGATGGATTTTGAAATGCATATTTCAGTAACTCAGTGGTAGATGTCAAAGCACTTATGTGTATGTATATAGTTCAGGTGTCTCCTAAATTTAATAAGAATTACAGTTTTTCCTGCAAACCTGTTTAAATTATGTTATCACATGGCGAATAGGCCTTTCTTCTTTTGAATAAAATGTGGTGGATATAACTGTTTAAGTAGTGGATAAATTTGTGATGTAGGAAATGTATGAAGTTGTTTGTTTATGTTCCAGTTATGAAAAAAGGGATCATTGAGTCAAACTTAAATGCATCTTTATTGCACGTCCCTACATGAACAAAAATAATCCAAGCAGACTACTGCAAAAAGAAAGAAATTAAATATTTCATCTCCTCTCTTTCTAGTTTATTTTCCTTGTGGAGGATAAAACAGACCAAAAGTACATTTCCAGTATTGCTTCTACTCATCTCAACTAATGTGTAGGTAGCCTGGGAAAATAAGGAAGAACATTTATTCTTCTGTGGAGTGTAGACACTTGGTTCCAGTGAGCAGGTCTTAATTGGTAGAAACTGTAAAGATGTTCTTGCCTGTTTGAAATCCAGCAGGCAGCCCGTGACACTCAAAAAAAAAAAAAAAAAAAAAAAAGAAAAGAAAAGATAATTTAACTACCTAACTCTTCGATGCTAAAAGCAGATTCAGTGAGAAGTATGTTAAATGATTGTCTCTTCCTTTACAAATAGAAAGTGGACACTAAGAAAGTGCAAATATCTTCTACATGCAAGAATTTATTTTCTAAAATTACTCCAAAAGAGAAATAATTTTCTTTTTCTGTTAATATTTACTAGATTAATTGCATCAAAGGAGCTTTGCATCATAGCATTATAGAGAGAGGTGTTTAACTGTGTTTTGGTGATTAGGTTTACTGTATAGAAAAATGTTAAGGATTTGTTGTATGGAAAGTAGAGAGAAGTCTGTGCATCTCAAGTCTAAAGCTCAGACTCATCATACCCAAGGTGGTGAGAAAACGTGTTTTGAAATGTGCCAAGGCTCTTAAATCCACAAAACGGGATACCAGAAGGGGCATTATCTACATTCTTAAAAAGACGACACTCATAATTTGCCATCCGCATTGAATTTAAAAAAATATTTTAGAATATGAATGGTGAACTACTTCAAATTTGCCTATGACTTTGATCTATCAGAGATTTAGTTTTCAGACAGATCAGTTCCTATTCCATACATACATCTTAGTACATGGTACATCTTTGTCATTATAATGGAGATACAATCCTGACTTGGGTTTAACCAGTACTATAATAGGGACCACTGATATACATTATGAAGTTGTGAATTTTTTCATAGGCTTTCAAAGGGTAATAGTTGCCTTTAGTTAATTTATACAGGTTCTGTGCTGAGAGTCAAATTATGATCTTCAAGTATTTAAAATATTGAAAACATGATGGGATTCTCTCCCCTAACATAGTCCAAAATATGAACAGTATTTAAACTGCGGAAGTATGTTAGTAATTGCAAAAATATCATTTCCTTTGAATGTCTGCAGTCACTTTTATATTGAAATTTCAGATTCTCTTAAACCATTAATAATATCATTACTTTTATCAGCATCATCCACGCTTTCTATTCCTGGACTTTGCTGATGTTGTAAATAGTTGCTTGTTTTATTTTTGGATTAATTCAGCAGAGGAATTTTTTTATTGCACTCTGTTTTACTTTGTGTGTTTTTCTTATCTGTTGAGAAAGAAAATCTCTGAAAGTGTGGGACAAAGCCAGCCCTACAGCTGCGGCATCAAGTCTCCCCTCATCTGCTTCCTTTATCCTCACCCTTAGTATTGCTTCGAAGTGAAACTTTAATCTTATTTTTCAGCACATTTCTTCCCATCTGTGGTTTTTTCATACCGATTTACTTTTCATTCCATCTTGATTTTTAACTTTCTGTTATATCGGCATGAATACACCTAGTTGTTTCAGAAGTCAGCAAAACTTTCAGTCTAGCATCAATCAACAAGTCACAAAAGTTTGTGCAAAGTGAATTTTTTGAACAGAAATAAATAAAAATTAAAAAATAAGCACCAGAGAAAGTTGCCTCAAAGGATGCTCTCTAATTTTTTTGCCTTTATTTTTTGGGGGGGAGGTTTCTAGGGTAAGAGATTAGAATGATCTACAACAATTCTACTTTATTCTAGGGATACAGAATTGAATTTAAAAAGAGATATTGAAAATAAAATCTGCTTACTGTTCCTATCTAGGGCCTGACATTTGATCACATCTCCAAGTCTGGTAGGTATGATATGATGCAAGTGGCAAGGGGGAGCTCTGTCTGTTCTGAGATTCGAAGACTATCAACAAGAGTGGGGGTGGAAATTTGGTTTGTTTAGTCACTTTGTTCCAATGCTCTTTTTATTCCTCCAATTTTCCAGTCCACCACTTCCCTTTCTTCTCTTCTAGGTCACCTACTATCCTCCTTCCCCTCTTCTTCCTTCTCTCTTCATCCTTATCATCACCGTCATCAACCTCTTCTTCCTCTTTTACTACTCAGCATCATTGTCACCATCAGCGTCTTCCTTCTCTTTATATTCATCATCATCATCATCATTTCTTTTCCTCATCCTTCTCCTATTTTTCCTCTTCCCTCCCCTGCATCTTCTCACATACATTCTTTATCATTTTTCATCACATTCCCCATTCTCACTCCTTTCACCATTCATCTGGATTTGCAGCTCCACTTTGACAGCTCTGACTAAAGTATGGATGTCACTCCCTTTCCTTGATTATACTTGACACAAGATCGTTTGTCATTTTCCAATGGGTTTTACTAAATCCAAAGGAAACACAGAAGCACAGTTTACTGAGACATAAAACATGCTTAGCTTATAAAGTACAGGTTTCTGCTCCTTATTATCGAGAACTTACTCATAGACCTCATTTTATTTTAAACATCCTCCTGGATGCTATAAGATATTCAAACTTAAATTCCAAAAGGATGGCACACGTCAGCAAGAAATGTGTCTGAATTATTTTCTTCTCAACTACCAATCTCAATATGGAGGATTTCCTACTGCTGAAGAGTTACCTGGTGTACTTTTATCATACTGATATTAGTACTATAATGCTAGTATAGTATTTTAGTGCAATTTTTCATGCTAATATTATTACTATAATACATGTACAATATTCTAGTGCAATTTTATGGTTTTGTTCTAATACAAACTGATGTTCTTTTGTCCGTTTAAATATAAATAACTTGAGAATTCTTGTTCTAATGAATTTTTCCAGTGCCCTCCCCATATATTTGTAAATTTTTTAAAGCTCACAGCTCACAGCTTATACCAACCTTCCGTCTCTATTGAATTGATTCAGTTTCTAATTCAGCTTACTCTCCAACATCACTTATTTTTGTCCTACAGTATAAAACACAAGTGGAACTTAGAGCTGGAAATAATTTTTCCCCAAATTAAAAAAAAAATACACATAAATCCCATATGAATTCCACCATCCTACTTCTGGGTATTTACCCAAATGATGCAAAATACACTAATTCACAGAGACGTATGTACCCCTGTGTTTATCGAACCCCTATTCACAATAGCTGAGAACAACAAATTACCTAAGAATCCAACGAATGGATAAAGAAGATGAGGGCTATATGCACAGTGAAACAGTATACAGTCCTTAGAAAAGATGAGATCTTGTTATTTGAATCAGCATGGAGGGATCTAGAGGGGATTATGCTAAGTTAAATAAACCAAAAGAAGAAAGGTAGATACCAGATGACCTCGCTCACAGGTGGAATGTGAACAGACAAAATAAAGGAGCAGATGAAACAAAACCAGGCCTTGGACACTTGCAGTAGAACTGAGTTTACAGATAGGGAATGGGATGGGGGACAGGGCGGTTAAGTGGCAGCGGAGCCCACTGGACAGTGGTAAAGAACACATGTTGATTTGGTGGAGGACGGGGTGTGTTGGCATATATATATGAAGAATGGGGAGCCTAGACTTATGAGTATTTTAATATTTAAGATTAGTTACTGCAATAAAAAATGTAAGAAATACACATGCAAATAAATAAAACAATGCACACAAGGTATATATGTTTCCTAACTTTTGGAGAAGTGGGATTTACAGCTGAATGTGAAAAATCCTCTAAATAGAATACATCAGATCATCCAATAATATCATTTTTTAAATGTCATTTTGTTGGAATGTTGATGAGAAAACATACACTTGTGGCCCAAGGTGAACACAGCTGTGTTATTGGAGGATATGCTCTCCTTATAAGTCCTTTCTCTGAAAGTCAAAGTTTGCAAGAAACTGTTGATGATGACAGTGAGTGATAACTTATCATAATAGATCTATGTGTTTAGAGCATCGTTGTTCCTAAGCAATTCTTTGACTGTTTATGCATATATGAGATTTAATCTCCCAATTTCCACCTCAAACTTTCTTTTTTATTTTTCTGTTCTTTTTCCTACCCTTCTAGTCTCTACCCACTGCCTTTCAAGTAGGAAACCAAATTAATACCATTATTAATAATATAGAAAATGTTCCACCTTTCCAGTTCCTGCCTCCCAATACTCCTCTGGCTTCTTCTTCTTCTTCTTATTTTTTTTTTAATCTACTTTTGTTTCACTGAACTTTTGAAATTACTCCTAAGACGACCTTTTATAACCTATTTCAGACTGTATGGTTTTATTTTGTTGCTTTTCCCTCCAGAATAGTAAAATTATTTATGATATTTTCTGTGAGTTATGCTCCCTAAGTCCATGAATTTTATTTTGTACTCACATGCCCAGTATTTTAAATTTATTTTTATAGAATTACCATTTTGTTAATGAGAATTACACATGAGAAGTCATTGAGGACTCTCTTGGTCTCAATCCCATTAGTAAGAGCCACTGCTGGCCCTGCCATTGACATTTGTGAATACAAGTTTCCTTGCTAAGCTTCTTCCTCAGTTTTTAATTGCTCCACAGTGAGATTCCATCCAGACTGTGTGGGTTGTATCTGTTGGATAGTCAGAGAGTAAATAAGTGTGCATTTCTGCAGCAATGTTCTACCATGTGCATTTTCAGTGTGCTGTGTATCACTTTTGACAATTCCATCAGTGCTGAAGAGTGGCTCCAAAGTTTTCACCAACTCTCCGGGAAGACTTGACTAGGCAGGGTCTAGCATGGCTCCTTTCTTATCATTAAGACCAAACCTTCCAAGATTTACTGTACTAGACAGCAGCCAAAATTGGCAATTTCAAGCAGAAGTGACTCAAGGCAGGTGTTTAGAGTAAATAACATTCCTGATTGAGTCAATTTTCAGTAATGGACAATCAGAGTGAAGTTATTAAGAAAGTTTCCACAAGTAAGCATATCAAGACAGGTCCTTTCCATGAAAATCTTTTATTTTTGACGCAAAGACCTAAAATCAACTTCCTTGGATATAGCAGAACTCTTCTATTAAAGGATGAGTAAATTCAAGTGGGTCTGAACATGTTGAAGGAAAAAAAAAAAAAAGAAGCATCTCTAGGAATGAAGTGATACATAATGCATTCAAGTATGTATGGCATCATTTAATTTAGCAGATATTCTGCTGGGGATATTTTAGTCGGTAAAACAGGAGTTCATAAGAACTAATCTTTAAATTACTAGCTTCTGTACTATTATTTCTTTTTTCTTTTGTTTGCTAGTTTTAAAATGCCCACTTTATTCAATAGCACTTAACTAAACAGCACTTACATCCGGGAAAAGGTGACCCATAAACTGATCAATGGGAAAACATTAAGAAATGTCCAATTTTATACATTTCCAGGCACCCCTAGACAAGTATCACAATGCAGGAATATGGACATCACTACAATTTACATAAGATAAAAGGGAAGTTATCAGTAAACCCCAGAAAGTAGTAAATTCACCTGTCCCTTCAAATGAGCATGCAAGTGTTATGAAGCCATAGTAAATGGTTAATAAAAGGTAATTTTATTTTCTGTTACTCTGCTGTTATATAGGGCATAACATTTTCACAAGGATTTTTTTGGAATACAGTCAATGATTAGCAACATGCAATAGTGGTCAAGCTCTCTAACATCACTAGACAAACTGGACACCCTCTCACACGTACACGAGTCTGCGTGGAAAAGTACTAAAGGTCTGAACCTGATGTGTGGACCAGAATTCCCCTTCCAGTGTGCTGGGAAATGATGTGCACTTGGGTGGCGGTTTCGACAGCAGCCTGCTACTCCTACACACAGGGAGTGAAATCAGAACTACGAAGGCAGGCGGTGTAAGTGAATTTTTATGGGAAGGGAAGTTGTCAACTTAAACAGCAGCAAATGAAGAGTTAGAAGGAAATCCCTGCTGTCAGATACACAAGACCTCCATCATATGAGACACAGGAGGCATTTCAGTGTGTGACCCCCCAGCCCAGAAATGTGAACGCTTTTCCATTCAATTTTCTGGATTCCTACCAAGAAAGGAATACATTAAGAACATGGAAAAGTTGCTTGCTGAAAGGAAACCCCCAAAAAGTATAAGAGAGGGAATGTAGAAATTAAGAAGTTATGTACAACACTCTTTAAATTATAATTAACTACATTTTCATATCTTCACAGTAATACAAAACACAGTCACTCCCAGAACTGGTTCAAATTACTTAAATACCAGGTACATTTTTAGTCCTTGACACAAGAGTTCGGAGGTTACTTATGTTTATATGTAATGAGGCTTTTAATAGTTTTCTACAGCAGTAGCTGCATACCAGGAAAACCAAGACAAATGCAGATCAAGGAATGGAGTTTCCCCAAAGCTGTGTGAAAAGAGTATAAACAATCAATTCCATCCACATGAATGGGTTCCTTTGCTATAGGAAATCCAAATGGAATAGGAATGGAGGTGTGTCAAGGGTTTTTGAGGAGAAGAAAGACGACACTTTGTGTACACTTAGTTTTCTGCCCCTTCTGCTGCATGACATTCTTCTGCACTGTCTGATGTCCACAATGTTAGGTTGTCTCTAAGCAACTGCATGATGAGGATGCTGTCTTTGTAAGAGTCTTCATTCAGTGTGCCCAGTTCTGCGGTGGCCTCATCAAAAGCCATCTTCACCAGTGTGCAGGCAAAAATACAGAAAAGTTAAGGGCCAGTCCCAAGTGATCAGGTGTGTGGTTGCATCTCTTTCTTTCTTATATCAAAAGCCTGTTGCTTATATCAAATTTCCTCTTCATTGGGAATTATCAGTTGTTCATTTTTGATCATCACCACATGCAACTTCAGCAGGGTAGCAGAAGTAACCTCCCTTCATTTTCAGATAGACCTTACTCTCTGGATTAGTTGCATGGGCTTTTCAAAACTTACTCAACAATTCCAGGACCGTGTTGCAGATGGACCTCAGTTCCAACTCCACTTTCTCCCAAAGGGTCCTTTATCAGCTGCAACTTTTTGTTTGAGGTGTCTGTTTTCTGTTTGATGCTTGAGATGACCCTCCAGGTGACCTAGTGGCCCCTGACCACAGGCTTGTAGGCCACCAGCGGTGGGTTGTGCTCCTCGTTGGACAGCTGGGTGCCCTGCTCCATCACGGCCTTCATGCAGGTGGCCCTGTCAGCCTGCTCTGCCAGTTTTGCCTTGTGGATGAACTCCATCTTCTGCATAGGGACAGGATCATACCGGCACAGGTGAGCGACCACCTGCTCTAGAGATCAGGTCTAAGATAATACATAAATAAGTTAGCAAGCAATACTCTTTTGCAGTAGCTCACAGTGGTTTCTAGTGTCCATGAAATCTTGCTATGTCCTTCAAATTGTGACTGTCGCTATTTTCAGCATCTACTGATTTTGGTGCCCAAAATGTATATACTCTTTACTTACTTCCAGATACATAATTGAGTCCACATCTCTGTTGGTCATTTTTTCATGTATTTAGTTAGAATACATCAACCTGTTTGCACTAAGAAAACCATCTATTGCTTTATTCAGAGAGAAAAAGGAAAGAGTGACAAAGGAGATGATGAAAAAGTACTCATTTGTTTTTTTATGTTTTATGATTTAGATTCACCTATGTTTAGTAAAATAGACAGATATATTAGGGATAGAAAATAAAGAAATAAGGAGGGAAGGGAGTGGGAATGGGAAGAAAAATGCTCAAGTTACAGATGCTTGGAATGATGCTTAGTGAGATAAGACATCAGGAGAAAGACATTATGATATTCCTCATCTGTGATCTATCGAGAACCAAGCAAACAAATGAGCTAACTCAAACAAAAGTAGACTTTTAGTCAATAACAACCAGTCTGTGGTTGTAGGAAGAGAAAAGGGTGTGGAGGGTAGGCATATTGGGTAAATGGGATAGATTATAGTGAAGGAAGAACTGAAATGCTGGTGAACTGGTATTATATGCAGATGTGGAACTACACATTAAGCTGATATGATGTTAGGATGCATGTCCCTTCAACAGAATTAATTTAATACAAATAAATAAATAAATAAATAAATAAATAAATAAATAAATAAATAAATAAAGACACAAACCCTTGGCCAGAACTGAGTGGGTGGAAAAAAGAGACAGACTTAATTTTTGTCTCATCCTCAATTTATCTGTGGTCTGCACCTCTCAGCAAATAGAGACCGTCTCAGTATTACCAGTAGAATAAATCCTGCATCAGAAGTTAAATTGGGAAATTGCTAATGAAGATGAAGAAAAAGGGACAGATGTCTGTTCCCTGATAACAACGGGCCACCCTCCAGATGTAAACAGTGGAAATTCATGAGAAAGGCTTTCAAAGTCAAGTGATGGCCAAGTGAAAGAGTGACAGTCATAGCAACAGAGGACTGTGTTTATGAAATGGTGTGGAAGCATGAATACCCTGGTGGAGAGGGGCTCCCCTTGGCCGGAAGGGCACACTGCCCACTCTGAGAACATTTCTGAGTTCACCGGAGCCTGTGCTCGTCCTCATGTGGGGTTCAGAAATGCCTCTGTTCTCTGACTCTTCTACTTGTGTTTTCTCTTGAGTCAATGATTTCTAAGCGTCTCTTGCCTCCTAACTCGTCGTTGTGTTCCTTTGTGTTGTCATCCACTATTGTCCAGCCAGAACTCCAACACAGTCTCAACTTCTGAAGACTGGATTTGTCCTGACATATCCTGACAATACAAATTCATATGCTGGAGGTCTCGTACCCCATGCGAGGGCGTTAGGACGTAGCATCGTTGGGTGCTGTAGCAAGAGGGTGGCGCTCTCATCACTGGCATAGTCATCTTATCAGAAGACCCCTTGAGCTCCCTTGCCCCTTCCACCATGTAGGATGCAGTGACAAGTCTGCCACCTGAAAGAGGACCTTGGACATACTGATATCCTGACTGCTGGTTTCTATTATCGTGAAGGATGAGAAGTAAATGTCTGTTGTTTATCAGCCACGCTGGTAATTTGGGAGGGCAGTCTGCAGTGATGACACAGTCAGTGTGACCCCCACAGCACTGCTGTAAGGACTGGCCCCAGGCCACTGAAAGAAAGACTCTTAACATCCTTACAGTCTGGTCTCTTGCATCACATCCATAAGAAATGACTCTTCCTGCTAATAAGGAGTTTGACCAAAGGTCTGGCATGAAAGGATTCAAGATTCGGTCAGCTTTAGTTCCACCGTATAAACTCTTTGGCTGGAGCTTTGTTAGAAAAACATCTTCAGAGACTTGAGTCAATTAAGGCAGTAAGAGAGAGGGGGAAGTCGAGAAAAGACGGGGAGAGATTCCAGAGGCCTACAAAGTGGCAGGGACAGAGCCCAGGAGAGCAAGGAAAGGAACTAGAGTTGACAAGTGTGAAAACAGTGAATGGCCCCTGTGCCTTTATTCAGCTATAGGAAAATTCAGAATAATATGAAGAGGTTTGCCTGGGTGCACAATCCTACCTGCAACTCTCCTTTCAAAAAAAGAAAAAAGGTAAATACGAAGGAAGGAAGTATTTTCTGGTGAATAACATTAGCCCCTGTAATCCGCAGCAGCCTCATAAGAGTGGATTGGGAAGGGGTACGAGAGGGCCTTCACAATGCAGGCTTTTATTGGATTGGGAGGCTTTTAGCCAGACCCTGTTGCTTTGAAAGCAAACAGCATCTCCTTGCTTGCAGAGGTAATGGAGCTGTTAGGGCACTATTCAGGACTAAGAAAGGACCAGAACTCATCGTACCCACAACAATGGGCTATCTCTTAACCTAGTTACAAGGACTGAGGCAGCCCCACCTGCCCTGGCAGCTAGGCCTGTTTTCCCTGCTGGAACAGTGAGCTAATCAGGTCAAGCAGCATAAATCTCTAGGAAGCAGACAAAAAAGGGGCAGAGAAAGAATGGCAGAAATGGAACTGCCACAGAATAGATAGCAGAGTGGATGAGAGGGAGTTTGCAAAAATGAAGAAGGAGAGGAAGTACGAAGAGAAAGAAAGGGCAACAATCAGGTGAGAAAAAATAAGAAGAAAAAGGGGAAATTTCAAGGAAAGGAGAGAAAGTCAGATTGAGCTGAAATTGTCTCTGCAGAGGACCCAGGGCCCCACCTCAGTCTCCCTGTTTATGGGCTGAGTATCCTACAGGCTCTTTGTGACAAGGTCACGCTGCAGTGTCACGTGTGTCTTAGCTGATTGCTGCATGTCTACAGACCTCATAGACCTGCGTTGCATGTTCCCCTTTGGAAAGGGTTGAGGGGAAAAAGGAAGTTCCTTGATTGTCCTTGTTTCTGTTTTCAGAATAACTGTATTTAGAGGAAGAAGCAAGCAGCCATGAAGGCAAGTAGGCAGGCAGGCAGGCAGGCAGGGAGAGGAGGAAAGACATCTGTCCATCCATTCAGTTGTTCATGCTGCTTACTCCCCTGTCCCAGGCCCGGGCTGCAAACCCACATCCTCTTGTTCCACATGGATGAGACCATCCGGAGCCTCAGACCCAACCGCTGCACCACCAGGGCACGCCAGCATGTTTCCTTTTAATGAACAATGATTTAAGTGTTGGAAGCAGAAACATATCCTTTCTTGCGGGGAGGGAAAGATTTGACAAATGTGATAAGAGATCAAGTTTTCAATGACTCAGGAAGCATTTCTTTACTTTTTCACCATCCTCAAGGGGCCTCATGAAGGACTGAGTAGTAGAGCAGACAGTACAAGAGCAAGAAAGGTATATAAAGTCAGCTTGGATGGACATTAGTGGCCTTGGCCTGAGTTGGGTTTGAAATGTTGTGTACTCCTCAACCCCAGTCACCATCAGGTTTGCAGACAAGGCCCCTGTGGGTGGTTGCAGGAGACTCCTGCTTCTTCAGCTCCTCCATACCTGTGATGTGCAGGGGGTGCCCTGTTGAGCGAATGTCCATGGCCTTGTTGTCTTTGAGACTATGCATAGAGAAAAGGAAAGGGAAGAGGACCACCAGCTGGATCTGGAACAAAGGATCAGAACCCCAAGAGGACATTTCTAACTAAATATTGTTCCACATCATCCACCAACTTAGTTGTCTTTCTCCTTTCTAGGTGCAGTCCCTCCAAATTACCTTTCTTTATCTGCTGGCAGCTGCACTCCTTTGCCTCCAGTTTCTTGTAGCTTCCTCTTATTTATTCTTTCCTTCTTTATTGTTCCACTTCAGTGGGACATCAGTGCTTATCTCTGTGCAGCCCACTGTGAAGGTTGCAAAGCAATGTCTGCTGAGTCTGACTTCTAGGCACTCATCATCCATCTGGTGATACCAAACTCATCAACATGACCCATTTAGCAAACAATAGTCTGATGCTAAGATGTGTGAGGGAAATATGAAGCAAAGAGTATAATTGTATTATTCTTTGTGCTTCTGGCTATGAATGCAACTGCTCACACTCCCAAACTGCTAAGTGACCCTGGGTCAAGATTTAAATCCATTTCACTCAGCCAGTGAAGGACCACTCAGAGTTTCATGTGTCAGCAAAAAAGGAGAGAGCTTGGCCCAAATCCTCCTAAATACATTATCAGGGGCAGGCAGAGCTTGGAACTCACTGTGTACCCGCAGCTGTGACTGATGGCCAATCCTAGATTATTAAAGAAAGTCCTCCATTTATTAGTATTTCCCCCTTTCCTATAAATTAAGATGAGATAGCGAGAGATGGAGAGAGACAGGGGCATGGCGGGGGAGAGGGAGGGAGTGGAAGAAGAGAGAAGTTGAAATGAGAATGAGGTAATGTTAGCACACATACTCACACTCACAGCACATTAGGGTGTCTCTTTTTCTTTCACCTATTTGTCGATCAGGTAGATTATCTAGAACACTCATCCAGAACCTATTGTGGTGTTGCTTTCAGAGTTACTGACCAGACAAAGACAAGAAATTCATATTTTTTCATGGGAGACAACTGACTCCCTGTCAGTTTCTAATTAAGCAAGAGGAAAATAACAAAGATCAGGTGAATTCTCATCTTCTTCTCTGGCCATGGACCGAACCTAAAGTGTGCCAGAGGAGAGGCAGAGATCCTCACTGAGTGTCTAATTTCTGCTGCATCCCTATGTCATCACACTCTTGAGCCTTAAACAGACCTTGAGCCTTGAATAAGAAAACGAGATCTGTATAGATGATCAGGACAGGGACCAGAGTAGATTTTGCTGGTGACTCCAGACTTGTGGGAAGAGGGAGGTTGTTCTCCAGCCTCTTCCTAAATCTTGGCATTAGTCTCAAGCATTCCCTTAAATTACCACTCCTTTGAATGCTGACTAGATCATTAGACTAATGACTTTAGCAAGCAAACCCACATCTTCAGCATAAATACAAGGCATAGATAAAAGTAAAAACCGTAAATCATTCCTAGTCTTCTATTCCAACTCTGAAAATGTAGATGGTATCATTTTGGGTATCATTATAAGCATTTTCTTCACAAAATATGTATGACCTAACCTGGACGGACATGCTGTATGCTATACATCTATATTACAGAATGAGAAGAGTTGACATGGTTCAAAGGGATTCAGTTTTCACTAATCCAAAAACAGAACATAAAATCACTTTTGGAATCTGAAAACATTTGAATGGTTAAATATCCCCATTTTATTACTTGCATATATACCCTTATATAATTTCTAAATTTGGCAGTTCCACTAGTGAGTCTTCTAAACCCTCCTAGATAAGAATCAGTCCTTTCTCTTTCTGATATGGTTAAAACCTAGAACATCTCTAGAAGGTTTGGTTTTCTTATGTGGATAGTATTTATCCAAAGCCGACTATGAGCTTTGATAATGAAACTGGAAGTTTGTTATCAATAGGTGTGCTTGCCCATGCATTTGCAGTTTACCTATCAATCCAGCACAGAGATTCTAGTCTGGGAAACAAAGCTCATCCACACTGCTCCTCTAAGAAGGGGCCTTGGTATGTTCTGAGAAGGTCCACAGGTAAACAGCTAAGAGAGATAAGGTTCATCATAACTGAACTCAAAAACCAGTGTTTTGCTTTCCTAAGAGCAAGACAAAAAAAAATTTAAAAGAAAGAAAATAGAGATTAAGAAATCTCAAGCAAAAATATATCCATGAAACAAAACTCACACTTATCTCCTTATCCAAAATGTCCGTGTTTATCAAAGCCCATGAATTTTACCTCTCGCTAATGTCTTTATCTTCCAAATTAATATTGCTGCCTCTTACCCAACCAGCTGATTTTACAGTATTAGATACAACCATATAAATTACCATTTTCAAGAGGTCAAAAATTATCAAATGTTGGTAATTTCCTATAATTCACCTGGATTTTTCATTTATTTTAGTATAATGTTTTTATAAAACATTATAAGATCTCTCTAATATGCAGGTTAAAATAAAAATTTTAAATGTGGAATGCATGAGTCTCCCTTACTTAAGAGATATTACGTCTCCCTGAAGACCTTCTTCACAGCTCTTTCTCCTTATAATGCAAATTTTGCCTCTGAAATGTTTAGTTTTTCATTCCTCTTTCCTCTTAAAATTCTCCATCCTTTCTATATAATCTACAGATGCTAAGCTTCCTTCAAGTTATGTACACTGTCCATATTAAGCAAGAAAATTCCCTAAAAAAAATACTTTGCTGAAACCAACTTTCCTAGAATATATTATTATATTTGGCTAAATAATGTCACCTACATTGACATAGTTCTTTAATAGATGTAATTATTTTAGTTCTGAGTAGCTTTCCTATGCCTAGCAAAGTCTTAAGCACATCCAGGATAAAAAATATCTGAGCTTTTCATCCATCCATCCATCCATCCATCCATCCATCTATCCATCTATTCCTGTCTAGTCTCATTACTTGGAATAGTTCTGAGACATCCACACAGACCACACTAATTAAATCAACCCTTCTCCAAGACTTTATTTCTGTGTAGTAACTACAAAATGCCAATCTCGATAATCTCGATATTGTGAGCAGTCCTTAAATAGCAACTTCCTTTCCAACTCTCAGGGAAGGTAATTTGTGAGTACATGTTGCTCCAGAAAGTACTGGTTATGGGTCATAAAAGAAAGAAAAATAACACAACAGTAATCAACTGGACTCACCTTCCCAAACCTGCTTCCAGTGCCAATTGTTCCAAACCATTACTTACCCAATCCATTTGTTAGAAAGTGGCTGGCTAGACACACAGCAAGCACCCAGGAAATTGCAACTGTTGAAGTTGATGGGGCACCATCATAACAATGAAAGCCAAAAGTCACTGAGTGTGTGCTATATGCCAGGTGCCATTGTGAACTCATCAGAAGCCTTATCTCATTCAATCCTCACCAACCTATGTGGTCTGTGCACTTTTATAATTGAGAAAATTAAAGGATTGGCTCAGCAATTTGCATACCTAATCAGTAGGCTCTACTTCAGAGCCTAAACCATGTGCCAGAGCTGTTTTCTTATCTAGCATGCTCTTCTAGAGCTCAGAAATCCTAACAGATCACTGAGTCCTATTCCAAACTGAGTGACATGCCTGTGATCACAGTTACTCACTGAATGACCCAGCACTGAAATATAGTTTTTTCCCTTCTAAACCCGTGCACTTCCAATTGAACTCAATATGATGAGAAGAATGAAATGGAGGAGGAGATGGAGTTCAAGTTGGTCACATGGACATAGGCACCATTCTTTTTAAGAATTGACAATTGACCCATTGGTTTTTATCATGGTAGGATAAATATTGCCCTAACATTTACAAAAGGAAAAAGACAAAAAAGAAAAATGGAGATGAAGCTTTGCTATATATTTGATCCTGCCTTTCTTTCGAAGGCATTTTAAGGTTATGCATATACACTATTCATAAGCAGTTTTTCTACTGAATGTGTGTTCCCAATGGCTTTTCAGAGTTGTAAAAACTATCCTCATTTGGAGTTTCTCCAAGTGGTGAGTGATACAGCTAATAAACGATGTCAGTTCATGTTTCCAGGGAGCTGGGAAAAGTTGAAGTGCTTTTGAAGACATATACATGAGTGAACAAACACCAAAGCTGAATTATCCTGTTATGTAACAGTGTGATTTTACTGGTCAAAAGAAGTACATACAAGAATCACTAAAATGAATGCCAGAAAAAACCCTCATAATGCTACCTTTGGTGGTTGACTGTTCTCAGTCCTTATTGCTTGTAGATTATTATTACTTGGGTTCTTTTTTTAAGAACTGTTTCTGGACCTCAAAAATTAAACTAATGCTGCAGAATTTTCCTGAGTCTGACTCTCAAGAGAAGGATTGACACCTTTGTAAAGGACCAGTACACTCCTCTGTGATCTCCATATCCATAAGTGCTGTGCTTCATGTCTGACATTAGATATGCAAGTTGTCCACATATCAACTATTTGGTGGTACCAGCTGAGTGTCCTACAATTTGACTCAGTTCTGACACTCTGCTTAGAGATAGCATCAGATCCCATACAAGCTACCTCTTCCCTGTTAAATGCCCATCACAAATCATGGTGACTGCCTGTGCTTCTGAATCCAGACACTATGCATCAGGAGTTCCCATGAACTCCTCCTTGGATTTCCATTAATTTTCTAGAGTAATGAACAGAACCCAGGAAAATGTTCTAATTACTAGATGACTGGTTTATTATAAAGAGATTTGACTTTGGAATAACAACTGGAAAAGAGGTTAATGTCAGGGGTCTGTGAGTGGGGTAGAGCCTCCATGTCCCTGTTGGGTGACCATCTTGTAATACCTCCATGTGTTCAATTAGCAAGCTCTCTCAACCACATTCTTTGGATTTTAATGAAATCTTCCTTCCAAAAGCATGATGGATGAATGCATCCATCATTGTGTTTAAACTCAATCTCTAGTTCCTCTCTCCTCTTCAGAAATGGAGGGTTGTTAAAGTTCCAACCCCCTAATCAACTAATTGGTTCTTTGGCAACCAGCTTATAAACCAGCTTTCTAAAATAATGTGAACAGAGGTGTGATTGGAAGGTTCTTGTTATGAAGAACAAGATACCTTTATCTGTCATCACTTAGACTATTTCAGGGTAGAAGGAAACAATGTTAGAAATCGGGAGGAAAACCAACATGTATTTCTTACTGTAAATCCCAATATCATATCTACTATATCATGCCCTGCCCATGCTCCACTAGGCTCTGCCCAATGCCTGTTGGCATGAAGGGAGTGATCAGAACACATCACTAGTCTGTTCCTTCTCTTCTTCATTTAACTCTCTTCTTGATTTCCCTCACTGAGTTCTAACCTATCACTCATGAAAAGAAACCACACAAATATAAACTCAGAATAACCATAAGTTTTAGAGAAAGAGTCTTTTAAGCATTTTTTTTTTCCGAGCTTGATGTTTGATGCCTAATTTTTACAATGAGTCCTATAGAAAGCATTTTGATGTACTTCATGTTCATCTATCAAGTGGGGTCACAGTGCTGGACTTATACCCTAGAGAACAGGCCCTTTGTTAGTGGAGAGCTGCCTCCCTTACACTTGGGTCTGAGCTGTTCCGGTGGGCAGTGAACTGAAGTAACTGTACAAGGTAATGAGGCCATGCCTAACTGTGATGACCAGTGTCCTAATGAGATTTCCTACAATGAATACACATCCTACATTTTGTTTTATTTCATTTTAATTGAAAGCTTGGGCAACGCTTCATGCTTCATAAATGTTGTGTTATTTTCAGATCAATCTACTATACTGGAAAACTTAATAAACAAATAGATAATGGTCCTGCTGAGCCGTTCAGCGTTTCTTACATCTCACTAGCCTCATACTCTGCCTGCAGGATCTTGCCTCTTGATTTTCCATTTGTTTGTGTTTCAGATATTCATTTTTAGAAAGATATGGTCTGCTACAAGGAAGAGTGCTGAAAACCAGAGCAACCCCGTTTTGAACTCTTCGATATGTGACTGGTGTCGGAGTTATATGTCATGTCCCATGGTTTCACACATTTTATTTTAATTTTTTCAAAATAAATATCCAGGACAGGATTGTTTTCTCCCTTCAATTTTTGTTCGTTTGTTTGTTTTAAAGAAGCAATAGAAGTATTCTTGGAAATGCACATCTAGGCATGTGTGTGATGTGCCATTCTGCTTTATTATATTCACATCTCAGTGTAGGTAGCCTGTGAGCTGTGACTGATAGAAGGTAAACTGTTAGGTATTTCCAGACCTGTTATGGAGTTCTCCTTGTCCTGCTTCTTCTATATATGCCACCTTGAAAAGTTGGAAACTTAATAAAAAAGAAATATATTTAATACAAAACACATTTTTAAACGGTCATCAATGAAAAAATTGATTAGATGGTAGGACATCCCCAAGGGAGTTTACTGTTATTCCAATTGAACAGTATTAGTGGTAAAACCCAGCTTCTTCCTCAGTCTCAACGTCCCTGGAAGGGAAATTCCTGGGCGAGACACACGTAGACACACACACACAGAAATGATAATATTATTTCTTATACAGAGAGAAACTATATTTAGTATTTAAAAGTAATGAACTGAGAACAATGTCTGGCACGTAGTAAATACTTAAAACCATAATAATAGTGATGATGAAGATGTGTATCCTTGTGTCTAGTGTGGAAATGTCATATAGCAGCTCCTGGTTCTATAATGACTACACTTTTAAAAATGAATAGTTTTCTTCCCTGTAAGTTTTTAAAAAGTGGTTGGCACTTTTCATTGTTGCCCTACGTAGACCTTTAGAGTCCCTTGCTTTACAACCTTGGGGATATAAATCAGGTCCATTAGGACCACATTCAAGACACTGAAAGGTACTAGAGACTCAGGATGTGGCAATTCTTGCCTCAAGGTCTTTCATCATACAAGGGCCTGAGATGTGCTTTTCGTAAACCAGAAGTAGGGACACAGTACACTGTTCCTTGTTTTAAATCCATGCTGCTATAAATGGCTAGAATTTGACATTTTCCACATGAGATATTTAAAAAAAAGTTAAGGTCAGAAAAAGGAGAAATAAATGGGAGAAACAAAGACCAATCAAAAAGACTCATCTTATGTTGGTTGGGTATTGAAATCTCTGTGCACTGAGCGTTTTATCTATTGATGGCTTGCTTAATCTGTAAATTCTTTGAAAACAGATCATCCTTTGAGATAATTTAGTAGAATCCCAACATGTGGCACAATGTCTGAATTGAAAGGTAGAGACATTCAAATGAGAGAATCCTAAATATAAAAGGAAAGGGAATTATGTTTTTAAATGTAAAATATGTATTTAGAGCTCAAAGCAGTACTAACAAAGTAGAGGGGCTTGGTATCCCTTAATTCTTACCAATGAATGAGAGATACTTTAATTGGTGATTTTACTATGGATAATGACTATGTTGACTCAACTGAAGCAATCTAACATACCAATATAAGTCTGTGACCAATTATATCATCAGTACTTCCACTGCTAATACTTGCCTTACTAAGTGGTCCTCTTGTTAAGTTAGAATGGTGGATACTAAAGAACTAGAGTATCCCTTTATTTCCTTGGGTAATTAGGGCCCCTGTGAAGAAGGGTAACAGTGAAGGAAGTAAAGGTTTGGCTAGGGCATAAATGATACTTAGAAAATCCCGTTACTCATGATTTACACTTGTTACCTGTTTCAGTATGAAAAGAATGTAGGATTG
Source organism: Solenodon paradoxus (assembly GCA_004363575.1). Taxonomy (NCBI): domain Eukaryota; kingdom Metazoa; phylum Chordata; class Mammalia; order Eulipotyphla; family Solenodontidae; genus Solenodon; species Solenodon paradoxus. The sequence continues at coordinate 27,688 of RJWH01000865.1, forward strand.
TATTACACCGACATACATCCATGTATACTCGTCTCTGCTGTGCCATACTCCTTTTCCCTGTTATCTTTCTCTTTAAGAATAGTAAATGAAGAAACAATGAAGTAAAGGGATGGATGACTCATACCTTTATTGTTTTGTGTTCCTGATAAGTAACTTTGGTTTTTCCTGCCTAATTAAACTCCATTGGCTCCTCTGATATCTATTCAGAAAGAGGATTTTAGATACTTTTTTTTTTTTGCCTGGTGTCTGAAAGAACTGCAGTACTCAGAAAAATAAATTTCTTGCTAGTTATGCATAAATGTGTCTACCTCTCTGGGAAACATAACTCATGCAGGAGAAGGAGCAAGGGATTAGGAGCATAACATGGGAAAATGGGCATGTGGGGAACCCTGTCAGTGTGCTTAACCTTCAATGCATGCTTGAGGTGAGCAACCTCAAGGTGTTCATGAGGAGGAAAGGAAGGTGGAAGGTGGCGGAGACCTTGAGCTGGTAGACTTGTTAGAAATGTGGCTAGGTGTCGGCGCTGTAAAAATCTGCCACCTCACAGTAACTGCTCAGAAAGTAAATGAATGAAAGAGGTGAATGAGATTCTGCCTTTCCTTGTATTTCTGTACTAATTAAGTACAAAAGTGCTCTCAACCATGTATCAGCAGTCCTGGCATGGTTCTCACCAGGGAAAGAAGCTTTGCAATTTTTCACAAAAAAGCAAGGAAAGAAGGTAGGCGGGAAAAAATGTGCAGTAAATCTGCTCATTAATGAAAATCTGTTTTTAAGGAGTTTTTCTTTGGTTCACAGCTTATTTTCAAGATCAGGATTAATATTAATTGTAAATTTATGGAAAGTGGATATACTTAAGAGACAGCAGTTTCTCTGGGCACAGCAGTGCATGTCCTCTGGGGATACCTGAGTTGGAAGCATGCAGCTGCATGGGCCGTTACATGACAGGCATGATGATGGGGTTGTCATGCAGCCTTGTCCCCAACATCTGCATGCTTGTAAAGGTTTGCACCTTGCAGTAGAGATGGAGTCCCCTGGGCATTGTGAGGATTGACATAGGGAGTTCAACCTGACTCACCTTTCCCTGTACTCTATAATCATAACAGATGCATAAACAGTAAATATGCTTTATACTCTTAATAGGTACCAAGGTGCAGTATCACTCATTTAATGCTCACAATAACCCTACACGCTAGTTTTCCAAGAGTGAGTACTAACCCCTTTCTGGGTACTTAAGCTATAAATGTTTACAGATTTTTTTTTAAAGGAAAGGTGTAGGCAGGAATGAAGGTGAGCAGTCAGGCATGCAGGAAGAGAAAGGAGGAGGAAGCATTTTACTTACTTGTTTAACCTGGTTGTCTCCCCAGCCCTGGTCTTGAATGGGGGAACTTGGGGTGCATGTGTGTGGATTGCATTGTGGTGGACTAAATCACTAGCCTATCATGACATGCATATATATAATTTATTTATAATATATAATTTGTAAAAATTTAAATTAATGAAATCTGTCCCAGTAATTAATGTATCTATGTGTTCTCATTCAGTGCTCAGATTACCATCCATCATGTATGTATATGTATGGATGGATGGATGGATGAATGGATGGGTGGATGGATGAATGTATACATGTATATATGTGTCCTTCTCTCTGTTTACAGTCTTTGTAGTCAGTGGATTCTATGCTAAGTAGTATAGAGATATTTTTGTTTCAGGATAAATGTTCATATAACATTACCTATCTGTAACGAAGAACAAGTCCTGAGATAGGAATCTGTCTAAGTAGTTAACAACTTTGATCCCCAGTGGTGAGAACACATGTATACCAATACTAATGCATCACTATGAATAGAGCGGGGATTGCCTGTGGAATTCAAACACATTTCTAATATGAAGGGTGAATTCATATATTAATTAGGAGTGCAATACTTATCATTCACATATCTCCCTGGAGAAATTATAGCTTGGAGTGATACAATGATGCCTGGGGGAGAAGCTCTTCTGTTTGTTTTCTGTTTCCAATGTTAGCACCTAGTTGACTAGGTTGACTGGGAAGACAGAAGGGAGAAGGGAACTAAATCACAGACTCATGAGTTTTGTCTCTTACTTCCAATGTCTGCTTTCTCTTTAAAAAGGAAGCATGGGCTCATCAAATTCTGAAAATAATAAAGGATTTAACAGCATGCCATTCTATTTTTTGGGACTTGAGCTAGAATAAGGAGATGATTCTAGTGCTTCATTTTTATTATTTTTATTGGTCTTCAGAGTTAAGCAAGATATTAGAAATATGATGTCCAGCTTTCAACTACATAGTTTTATTGGCTGGTGCTTGGATCTGGGTACTGGGAATATTTAAGGCTGGATGATCACTGCCAAGGATATTATAGAGAGGTGTATAGGACTTTACTAGAAACTTCACTGGTAAGAAGTATTCTCAAAATATATATTTAATGATAATAATTATCAGGTTACCCATAGTATTCTATTATATCTGAGTTTATTTTAAATCTAGTGTTACATATTGGATCTAAATCTGATCTGGGCAGAAATATGCTCTACATAAAATTTTAAAATTTAATATCTTTTTCTAATTACCTTCTTATCTCTTGGGAAACTGAAAAGAAGTTGTGATTGAAGACAGTCACACCTGCATTCAAATAGTAAGGACACTACTTTTGTGTTGCCTAACTTTGAGTGGGCATAAGTTGGCTGAGCTTCAGAATCTAGGCCTATAAAGCGGAAATGATAATACTGACTTCCCAAGGCTGTCATAAAGATTAAAAAAGCTCATATGACATATAGTTGGAGGTCAACTATTGATGCTTTCTCCTCTTTTCTCTTGAAATTAAGACAATGTTAGATTATCAACCTTTTGCTTTCATATAATCTAGGCACAGATAGATGCTCAAGAATAAGAGAAAAGCAAAAAACGTTATATCTCATTACTTAAACCATGCCATGTTAGATTTACAGTTGCTTCCTAAATCCTGTGTTGTAGAAGCAATTTGTGAAATACCTCCTGGTAGTATGATTTATGCACCTCTGATTCCATTCACCCCACAGAACTTCCACAGAAATGGTCTGCATGCAGATGTTAGGCACACAATCCACCAACAGGGAGGGCACCTGATATTCCCGAGTCAAACAGTTGATTATAGACTGTCTTTAGATCAGTCTTGCTGCTACCACAGTATATCACAGTGTAGATAGCTTATAAATAATAGAAATGTATTTCTCACAATTCTGGAAACCAGTAAGGCTATAATCATGGCACCGGCAGATTTAGTGTCTGGTACATAGATGGTCATCTACTCACTGTGTCCTCTCAGGAAAGAAGGGACAAAGGAGCTCTCTGAGGTCTCTCTTATAAGGACAATAATCTCACTCATGAGTGCCTCATTCTCACCACCAAGTCACCCCACCAAAGACCTCATCTAACACCATCACACTGGAGGTTAGTACTTAACATATGAATTTTAGGAGGACACAAATATTTAGCCTAGAACACATTGACTTTTTAAAAGCTAATCTGCATGAAAGAAATCTTTTACCATAAATTTCAGCAGCAAGTAAAAGTTTAATTCTCATTAGAAATCAGAAATAGTTAATTAAGTCATTTCCCTGTCAATGAAATTCTCATTAGAAAGTGGGGGTTAGAGCCCTATAACTCAGACAAACTTTCCTGAAGCGGGGGGCGGCGGGGAGAAAGAATAGTATCAGGGAATAGAATCACCTACTGCTTCAGAAAGAATAGATTTGAACAATGAAACTATTAAATTGAAAGAACAAAGTCCTAAAAAGTGCATTAAAAGTCCACTCTTCTCCTTGGGGTGCCAGTGGAAATGGGCTTTAGATCTCAACAAGAGTATAGATGTTACTCTTTTAGTAATATCTCTATGTTGTTCTCTGTGGACTGCTCTATATATGTCAAAAAAAGTTATTGACATATTTAGAGCAGCTCATTGTTTTCAAGTTGTTTGCTACCCCTACTGGACAAAATTTTAAAAGAAAATTAATGTCAAACAAGAAATATTCTGGAGTTGGCATTCCACCTGAACTTTGATTCTAGGTGCACAACAATTTAGTCTAAACTCAGACCCTGTAATTGCTTGTATGATGAAATAAAGATTTTTCAAAGGCAAACAAAAGCCAACACTTATTCATTCAGTTGAAATTACAAAAGAAAAATATTTAGGGAATGCCTGCTATGCACTCTGCTAAGGTTGAGTAGCTTATTAAAAACTTCTAGAGGGTCTCTTCATGAAGGCTAGATGCATTATTGATCAATATTGACCATTTACTGGCAAAGGCATTGATCCTGAAAGAACTAGAATAAATTAGGTGCACAAAAATTCTGTTAAAAAGTGATTGAAATCCAGCAAAATGAAAATTGGAAAAATGACTTACTATTGCCTTTTATTTCCTTTAAATCTTAGATATATATGTACATATAATCTTTATATTTGTATCTTATAGTAAATAGTTAAACCATTCAGATATATAGAGAAATAGGTAGGAAGGTAGGTAGGTAGATAAGAAGATAGATAATTAGAGATATATACCCGCACATATAGTGGCTATATATGTGAAATTGTATATATATTTAAGGTATAGACATGTGACATAAAATCATATATGGAATATATGTGTGTGTATATTTGTGTGTATATACATATATATATATATACACACACATACATCGTATCATTTGGCATAAAAATAAATTTAAGCTTTCAAGATATCAATGGAATAAAAAGTTCATGGGGGTCAATGCAAATGTAAGTCAGTAAATGTTCAGGAAAGACCAACTCCCATCCTGATGACTACACGAAATTCGATTCTGAGAATATATCCCAAAGCCTTGATGCTGAGAACCTAAGAGATGATCCAGGAGATATTGGAAGATGAGGGGAGCTGGACTTGAATTTCATTTTTGTAGACATTTTTCAATCCAGGTAGCTTGTCACATTCCACAGGGCAATAGTTTATCTGACAAAAGGATCACTGCTTATTCAGGAGGTTGAAAACCACGTTTTCAGGAGGTGCAGATCCAATCCATGTCAGATGTGACATCACTGAGAACTAACAAGCACTTCCCTGACTGTGTCCATGAATAATCATCTTGCTGTGTGAGGCCCAAGGCACCTTTTCCTTCAGGAGGTCTTCCCATCTCTTTGCTTCTCTTAATGCCTGTTCTATTCTGGACATGGGACATCTCACCACTGGGCCTTTGTCACGTGGAGTTCACATCTATTCTTTTTCCTTTGTAAACTAGTAAAAGCCTGTTCTCAGGACTCAACATATTTAGACAAAAATATATGTCTCCTACATCCACCCTTCCAGTGGCCTCACACATCCCAGTGTCCTAGTCCTTTGCCACTAGAAGGATTTGGGGGAGATGTTTTATTTCATCATTCACTCATCTCTACCTTCCTTATTCACACTGCAGCTTTTCTGTCTACCCAGCATGTTGTATTGCTTTGTCTGAGTAACCAAAGCCAAACCACAGCTAGATATTTAAGGGTTTTTTTGGTGTCCATCCTCTTCACTGTCACTTTTAAATGTCCTCAATTCTGCATTCCCTTCCCAATACATCTGCTCATTTGCCTCAAGATCTTGGATCTCTTCTGGAGTAATACTTTCTGGCTGCTCAAGTCTCATTTGGTTACCCCAGCCAACTAGACAATGTCTTACATTTCCCCTTACCCTTTCTGCCATCTGGGATTGCAAAAGTATTCATTTATAACTCACTAGATATTACCTGTTTACCTGAGGGTCAGTCAGGAGAATAGGATTACGTTGTGAACAAATAAGCCATGACCTTTGTTCCCAGGAAGATTTGAGTACAGTGGGAAAGATTTTTTTTAAACAGTTGAATTACTTTATAATGGGGAAGATTTTAAAGTAAATGGACTTTGGCATGGTGATGAGTTAGGGTAAAATGGAAGTTGTATGGAATCATCTAACAGTAGCTCTTAAAATTGTCTCTGGGAATCTGGGAAGACTTCTGCTGAGGGATAAAAAAGATAAGTAAGTGAACAAGGTAATTTCAGTGGAGGAAGAGAAAGAGTGTTTCAAGAGGAGGGACAAAAGTGTAGTAAAGAGTTTAAATGGAGAGAATACATATTATTTTTTGGATTATTAGATGTGCAGGGTGTTTAGAGCTTAGACAGTAAGGGTGAGAGTGATAAAACATGAGACAGTGACCAGACCCAGGAAAAACAATCATGTAAACTGTTTTAAGAATATGTGCATTGTCTATACAACAAAGGGGGCTACTGATATATTTTTTAAATGAATGAAATGATGATTTACCATTTAAAAAAGATACTTTGACTCCAGTATGAAGGATAGTGAAATCAGGACAGGAGAAAGTTGGAAATACACACACACACACACACACACACACACACACACACACACACACACACACTGTCACACAGGCACACATTCACAGAAGGTTCATACAGGAAAACACTCACAGAAGTTCACACAGGCGCACACACTCACAAAATATTCATATCAGAGCCCAAACACACTCACACACACATTCTCTGTAACATCAAAATACAACTTAAAGCATCCTCAATCTAAATCTCTTTACTTTGACCTAAAACAGTTAATATTGCATCTTGAGTTAGAAATACGACAACTAGAGTTTCCTAAGTAAGAGAGATCTGTTGCTCCTTCCCTTCCTCTCCATTTGTCTCAGCCATTACTACTCAAAATGTGATCCTTCAGCCAGCATGTAGGCTTTCCTGGGAGAATTTTAGACATGAGAATTTGCCATTCCCAACCCAGACCTATCTATGAAATTCGAATCTGCATTTTAGCACATTCCCTGGTAGTCCCATGCATAAGAGTCTGGTCTGGAAATTTACCATAAATTTCCCAGTCTTTAACTGGACCTCTGTGTCTTAGAGAATACATTTGTTAGTGATATTAAACATAACTACTTGAACAAGCATTAAAATAAATTTCCTCTATATGTCTTCAAATGTTAAGTAATACTCCAAAGTGATATTTCCACCACTATTAATTTTGAGATAGATGGATGATAAGTTTTCTAAGTTATAAAAGTGGGGAACTCAATAACAATGATTTTCCTAAATATAGTCCCTGGCATATTATGAACGGGTGTCTTCCATTATTTCCACTGGGTGTCAGATCAGACTGTAATCTCATAACCTTGCAATACCCAAATCTAAGCTGTGGACAGCTGACTGCTATCTACCTCCTGAACCTTCTTTTAATTATACTATTTAAAAATGTTTTCCTAGGTACCTATTTTATTTCTAAGTTTCCATCTAAAATTACTGTTTCTGTACTACCCAGAAGGTGTAATCACTTTCTTTTGCATATTTTGCATAGTAACAGTTTATGAGACGTGAGCAAATAACACGTGAATTTCAATAACTTGTTTAAAACAGGATGTTTTAGGGAACTGTATTGAGAGGATAGACATTCAGCGTCATCACCTCTCCCTGTAGCTTTCCATCCTTTAGCCTGCTTCAGAGAAAACAGAGAATAATAATGACCTGTTTCCCAGGCACTTAAAATTCTCATTCACACAAAAAATATTCAAAGAATATTCAGAGTTTTATCATCATCTAAGGTAGTGGAAATAAACATTGACCTAAAAGTGAAATGATCTGGGTTCTGACTACATTACTAATTAACTATGACTTCACACATATTATTCCTAACTGGGCCTGAATGCCCTCATCTATAAAATGGAAGCAGTAGACCAGACAATTTGAATATTTTAAGATTCTACATGCATTTCATTTATCTGAAAATTGGTAATCCATATGTGTAGTGCAGTGATGGAGACACTTGGGAAAGCATAATGTCCAATTAGCTAGCACACTGCCATTTCCCAGACATCCTGAATTAGTGCCTATGTACATTGCTGCATGCAAGCCACCTCTCTCAATCATGTTCCTCTAAGTGGCAATTTTGCCAAGTCTAACCAGCAGTTCCTTTGACTTGTTGCTATTTATTTTTTTCCTCCACGCTAACTAAAAGATTATACCTTTCCCAAAGTTAACACCAGATGCATGCATCCCTTTCATCAAAGTCAGAAAGAAAATGTCGCTTGGAGTCAAAGTCATTGACTGTCTCAACTCCATTTCTACAATATCCTCCTGGTGCCCATATTCACTGGTGTCTCTTCCTTTAATAGGAGTCCTGAAAATAAAGCAAAGTCATATGGTCCTCCTCTCCTTAGAGACTCCAAGGGGACACTGTCTTCTTTTTGAAGTCTTATTCTTACTGCTCCTGCTCATGGGGCCATACAGAAGACCTCATCAGCACACCGGTATCAAAAATTTCTTTAGTCTTTCCCTTTCATCACACTTCTTAATTATTTTTATTACCCACAATAGCCCTATGTTAAAATTGACTGTTAAGATAGAACCAAAGACAAATGTATTTCCCACTTGATTAAGTAATTTAACATGATGTTTAACAAGATGAAACCCATTTTGACTGATCCGTTTGCCTAATATGAAAACAACTGCAGATTTTCTTTCTAGGTCTAATGTTCTTTGTATGGTTTTCTGATAACAAAAGCAAAACCACAATGATGTTAATCCTCAATGCTAACTGATATTATACCAGACACTTTATATAAACCATCTCTTTTATCTTCATAATTCTGCAGGGGAGTGTTTTGATACTATACTGTAATTATACATACTATATTTAAGCAAACTGAGACTCTAGAAAGAATGTGTTTGTCCAGAGTTATCCAACTGGTGATTGGATTTGAATCTGAATTTGTCTGCCTTCAAACTCCTAGTCTTTTCACCATGTCAGATCTTATTGTTTCTCTTCTAATGTGGCCTCGAGCTGGGGTAAGGAGCCTAATGCCGGTGTAACTGAGAATCCATCTGCAAGTAGAATGCCAAAGAAGGAAACTGGTGCTTTGGGCTTTATGATTGAATCTTGTGTCCCTCGTTTTCCTTTTTGTGTTTTTCTCTTCATACTGTTGCAGAATTCTCTATCTGTGGACTTGGGGTTTGAATGACTTTCATCATTTTACCCATCTTCTGGGTCGGTGTTTCCAAAATTTCGATATGTTTAAGTATCTTTTGCAAAATTTGTGGTTAAGTAGCCTAAAATATGGTCAGCTATCTGTATTTTAAATGCATCCCCCTTCTCCAATGGATAAATACTATGGAAACACAAGGACATTCTTTCTTTTCTATTCTAAGTAAAGAATGGAAAAATTCCATGCCTGGAAAATAAACCACATGGGGGTCATTGTAGCTTTTCTCTGCTAAAGTGTGCCCTAAACAAGGATATTTCCTGGTACCATGATGAATTGGTGTTAGTAACTAATACTAGAGCTTTGTCAACCTGTTCCATGTTCTAGAATCTTTAAGTCATCCACTGAGACTCTATACTTTTTCTTTTCCCCGTGGGCTCTCCTGAAGGTGATGAAGTTATTTCCCTTTCTGGTCTTGGGGGTATTCTCCTAATTAAACAAATACTTTATTAGACAGATATTTTATTTTCTCCATCCTTCAGATTTCTTTAACTTAAGCAGGAAGGCTTTGAATCCAGTTTCCAACCTCATTATATGTGACTTGAGCAAATTATCTGTTCTCTAGTAGCCTCCATTTCTGTAGCTTTACAAACTTGAAGCAAAGGTTTAAGAGTCAGCTTCTCTGTGTGGCCCATTCGTCTCACAGTAGAAGTGAAAGTTGTGCATGAGGGGGCCCTAAAACGAGCTAAGATTTGTTAGAATTTAGCGCACTCCTTGTCATGCCATCCCCAAATAGTACCTGTTATTTAATACGTATTCTCACCTTTGCATATTTATATCTGTTCTTATAGTCTTGAGATATATTCACTGGCTATGTATTAAGGTTAATTCAACTTGCAGGCTAAGTTTGACTGCTTGATTAGGGATCCAAGATAATGGGCTAGTTATGGGAATGGCCCTAATTCTTAATATGAATTGTGAATTTAGTTGTATACATTTTCTCCCTTTTTCTTCCTCACCACAGTTTGCTTGTAATCAATGATTTGCCTTTGTGTGAAGGCTATTTGAGATTAAAGGGGCAGCCCATAGCTCTCAGATCGTAGTCTTCCCTCTGTGGAATACTAACTAGCCTGCCTGGAGACAGAACCGACTAACCGAGCCTCATTAGCACTGCACTCCAAGAAACTGAACATTTTGCTTGCATTATTTTAATAATGTGATGATGATTATAAAGATACCGCAAGAATAGTACTGAATCTAGAAATGTCATTATCTCATTAGTGATGCAAATCAGGGCAGGAAAGAGGGTTGGGCTACTTAGGTAAATATCAAAGAACTTGCAAGCAGGTTTGATGATGAATATGTGGTATATGAGTGTGTGACTGTGGTGTCATGGCATAAGGGGAGAGAGAAAGGCACCCCCACACACACACATGCAGAGAAAAAGAGAGAGAGAGAGAGAGAGAGAGAGAGAGAGAGAGAGAGAGAGAGAGAGAGAGAGAGAGAGAGAGAGAGAGAGAGAGAGAGAGAGAGAGAGAGAGAGGATATGGGGGTAGGGGAGAGAGAGAGAACAAGCTATGCTTCTTTTAGGAAAAAGAAGTAGTAGAGCAGAGATAATTACAGGTATGGTCTAAGACAACAGGATCAGCCACATAATTCCCTTTCTTATTATCTTGCATTTTTATATCCTTTTACCACAAGTAAAGCAAGCTACTTAAGGATAACTTGGTAAGAGAAGAAAAAAGGTTTAATCCACTTAGTATTGTATAAACTTACTTTTTGATCTTTTTGCACTAAAAACATGACCTGAAAATTTCACAGGTGATTTAATAGAGAGATAGGAGATGGATGGATGGATGAAAGATGGATGGATGGATGATGACTACATAGACAGTGCATGTTAAATATCTATTGGAAAGACAAAGTTCAAAGAGGACTATAAAATGGAATGAAGTTTGGAGAGAGGAGAGAGGATTGTTACACATAAAATAACCATATAAGTGAGTAAAGTAGTAAATAATTTAAAAAAATTAAAATTATTAAAAAAAATTTAAAAAAAAGTCGTGTATTAATAAACATGCCAGTGTTTAGAAAACATCAAGGGTGAGTACAGATATAGCTAATTATGCATTTAAATTGAGGGCAGACTTTTCTTAGGATCTCATCATTGGAGAAATTCCCCCAGTTTGGGGGCACCTCAGAGGACTGGCTCTTTGGCGCACCCTGGTGGCCTAGTGGAGAAGGCCCCCGAACGTAGTCCGCATACAGCTTGAGGACCCAGGTCCAAGACACCGGGTTGGGGGGAACCACCAAGTTGAGCAACTAAATTAAATAAATGAATATTGTTTTCTCCTCTCCCTTCCTACCTGCTGCCTACTTACCTTCATTCCTGCCTTCACCTTTCCTTAAAAAAAAAATAAATAAATAAATAAAAAATAGCTAGCTCTAGGATCATGAGAAAGAAAGTATCTCAATCTTGTATGTAAAAGGGGTTGAAGGTTCACATCACAAAGAAGTACATCTATAAACCCATTCACCCACCCACAACCTCCCACTGCACGAGACAAGGGTGGATTGTCCCTCCATACCTCCGTCTGGCTGAGGACCTGGACATCTGTCACTGACTAGAGCTGGTAGCAGTGTTAACAAATAGCGGTGGACACAATACGCAGCTCCAGGATCACTCAATCCCGGGGAGGATTCTGTCCTCTCTCATTTTACTCTGCCCTCTACCCCTGGCCACTAGGTTTGGGCCTATCTGTGCTACTATACAGGTGCAAGTTCAAGACTCACCAAAAGCCTTAACCTTAGTGCCTCTGCCCTTTAACTTACAGACCTTCCTTCTTTCTCTACTCCAGTCTCCTAGCAACACAGCCACACTGAAAGGCCAGCATCAGCCTTGAGACTTGGATGTCTCCTTTCTACCTCCTATTAAGTCTGCTCGGATTTTCCCCATCACCCTTCCTCTCCTGACCATTTTCTCATTCTCACAGCTCATGTGCTTGCTTCTGTCTTCATTTGTCTTTACTCAGCGAGGACCCTATTGTCAGGCGATCCATTTCTGTTACCTGGTATTCCCATGTTTTCCAATTTTCCAACCTCTGAGATTTTACAACTTTCCCTTCACTATTTGCACTGAGGCCCATAGAGCAGATACAAGATTTTTTTTTTCCTTAATGTGTTTTTCCATTAGCTTTACTAAAATTCCTGCCTTACCATCTTGGACTACCAGAACAGGATATGACAAACCTGATGGTTTACAAACAATGTCAGAGTCTTTTCACTGTTCTGGAGGTTAGAAATCCAAAATCCAAGCACCAGTAATTCCATGTCTAGTGAATGTCCATTTCCTGGTCCATTTCCATTGTGAGAGGGGTGAGGGGGCTCTCAGGAATCTCTGAGAAGTACTCTAATCCCATTCATGAGAACTCTGTCCTCCTGACCTAGTCACCCACCAAGAATCCCACCTCCCAATACCTTTACAATGGGGATTGGTTTCAGTATAGGGAGAGCAGGAAGATATTAAGTCAATAAGCAATTCATGTTGTTGAGCTCTAAAAATCATTGTAATTCATCTTTGTATCATTCCCATCCCTTTGGCACAAGTCTTCCTCCTCTTCATTCTCTTTTTCTGTTTGAGAACACACCACTGAATTCTAAACCATTCAGCTATCTTCCACTACCTCTTTAAAATCTTTCTCTCCTCAACAATCTCTCTTTTCTCCTTATTTGGAGCATTTTTTTTTTCTTATTATCAAAGTGAAATTCCAGTTGTGCTCTTGTTCTCACCCCAAACACGCAGACACAGGCACACATGCACACACACACACACACACACACACACACACACGCACACACGTTCTCCAGGACCCTGTCATATTAATTTTCTTTGTTCTCCTAATCCTAGAAATATGTACCAAAGCAGATTCTATCTAAATAATAGTTGAGAGCCATAGAAATATAGTCCTAGCTCTCTTTTAATTAGGGAAGGATTTCTCAAGATCTTAATTATGCCTTCTATCTTCCTTTCCACTCTAGCATTATTATCATCCTCTTACAATCTGTGATTCATCTCATCAAATCTCACCAAGCTACTGAAACATTATATTTATTTAACAAATCTTTAGTAGATACTTGCTAAGATCCAGGCATGTTTGGAGGGTTAAGGTTATATGGCAATACCAAGCAATCGTGATACTTAACCACAGTGATTGACCCAAAGGGTCAAAATCTTTACAAATTGAAGCAGGGGGGAGAGGAAGAGAGTGAGAGTGAGAAAGTTATATGAAGTAACCTCCTGAATTCAGACATGCCTGAGTATTTACTCAAAGATGTCTTAGTTACCTGAACCAATACATTTCTTTCCTGTTTAAGTAATTGTGTGTTTGGATTCCATCATTTGCACCTGAAAGAGTCCTGAATAAAATAATAGCTATTTGCATATCTCTGTTATTCTCCCCTACGCAATCATAAGGTGTTTGAGAAAAAAGACTGTTATTCATTTTGAATCCTCCAGAATGCTTTGCACATTCTAAGTGACCAATAAATATTTATTGAATGAATACATCAATCTATAAAAGAGCTTACATTTAGATTGACGCAAACTTGAGACTTCTCCAGGATGATCTGGGTATTGAACAGCACCTCATGGCGGACATCTTCCGAACATTGCTTATCTCCAGAGGGAACATTTGTCCTCATTCACCATCCATCGTCATCGCTCTACCTTCACCTGTAAGTTAAATTTGGGGGATGATAACGATACCTGGATGGGTATGTCCTTCCAGTCGGGAATGAGTATCTGAGGGTTTGAGTATAACAAATGAGGGGAGAAAATGCTAGTTCTTTTATTTTCATTCTTCTTGATCCAGTTATAAGCTTCCCTTTGTAGGGAAAGTACTCAGATCCTCTATTTAGAGCCATTGCACATCTTAATATACTTTGATAAGAGGAAGACATTAGTGGATATTATGATTTTCAGTCCGTCTGTCTCTATTACACATACACACAAACACACACACATGGTACAGATGGTACCCTCTCCAGAATACTGGAGACTTTCTGGTTTTTCCTGACCCCCAAGTTAAGTTTTTGTGTTCAGTCTCCAAAATGAATTTCAGGACCACTTCACACCTTCATGAATAAGAAGAAAGTTTATTGGGGTGGGGAAAGAAAAATAAAGAGTACTCATAAGAGAGAGAGTGGGCCTTCCCCTGGAAAGGGAGAAAAGGAAGAGGGCACAGGTTGCAAGAAGACCCCCCGATGTTTCTATGCCTGTTATTGGGGGAACTATTTTGTTCTAGCTCTCCTGTTGCTTGTTGTGCTGAATTCTTCATTTCAAAGTGGGGAAGGTGTTTTTTCCTGTCTGGCTTATTTGTCTTTCTGTTGGCCTCTTGTGGGCCATCCTACAAAGGTGTTTTCCTTTGATGTCCGCTCTTTGTCAGCTCTTACTCCAGGCAGTGTAAGGCTCTAACTTCTGATATGTATCATTATTTCCTCAGCCCCCTTGCTGTCCCTATTCATTGCACATGCATGCCTCATGGAGAAAGGATTAGACAGAAGCTCAGCAGATGTCCAGAGTGCACATCTGCACAGAAAATTCACCCCAACTCACACAATGGCAGCAATCTCCATCTACACCAATGAAGACAAATCTATTCATTTAAAAAAGGTCCCATGGGCATATCTGGAATCGGGAAGTCAAAAGGAGCACGAACTCTTGCCTGAAGCTGACAGAATGTGGAAGGAGGTAAATGGGAAGATATATTTAAGCGTTTTGCAGGAAGGAAATCTTAAGCCAGTCAAAGCAGCATGCTTATTAATTGCCAGTTTTAGAGGCGCTGTAGCATACAACCATTTTCTCCCATCTTATTACTTGTTGAAAATACAGGAAGAAAGGGACGGGTGTAGGGTGATGAGTAGGGTGGGAGGGTAATCCAGTTTTCACTGGATGTGTGTGTGATTTAATTATCCCCCCTGGTGATGCTTCTTTGCACAGTTGTGCCTTCAGTCTGTTGCTTGAAGTTTTGTTTTTGACAGCAGAGCTTCCATTATTAGGAGGTACCAGTTTTGCTCCGTGTTTTGCTTTTGGGGGCCAGAGGGGTGAGAACAATGAAGTTGCCACCCAGCACTCCATGCAGCTCACCATTTGGAGAAGGCTAAAGACCTTACCCTTTAAGGAACCCAACAGACTTGAGTGTTTCTTCCATCTGAACTCCTGGGGTCAGGAGGTCATGCTGTTTGTAGGACACATCCAAATTTGATATTCACAGATTGCCTTTGGGAAAAAACAAGTTCTAAATTACTGCTCAGATAATTCCAACCATGACAATAACTATGTCTGTTGAGGGGCAGAGTTCACTCTGACAAGCAGCCAACTACTTACAACACCATTATAGCAGCCATCCTCTCTCTAATCACAAATGGTATATGGTCAGCTTTCTACATCTGCTGGTGGAAATGGAAATCTTTTTAAGACATCAATGTGCAGAAATTTCCCCAGATTCCTTCAGAGTAAAGAATGCAAATCATCCTTAATTTCAAACAGGGTGTGTTCTTCACAAAGCCTGGCTTTCATGGTAACACATTTCCTCAGGAATGTAGTGGAGGAAGGAAAGAAAGTTCTCTGAAATACTGTATATTCTTAAGCGAAAATATGTAAAGCTTATGTCAACTGTGGTTGCCTCACTGGTTCTCAAGCAAGAGCATGTGGTATGCTGGACACGAGTCTTACAACATCACAGAAATGCACAGATACAGATAAGAAGTTCGCCTCATGTAACAGGAAGAGCTGAGATTGAGAGATATCAGCCCATAATACTGCAGTTTAAGTATGTGCGCAGTTTTAAGTATGTGCAACACATTGTGTTTTTCTTTGCTTTTGTTCTGATTATGAAGTAGTACAAATCACTCCAGGACAAAATAGCTGAATAATAACTATTCAATGGGTCATTGAGAGGTTATCCTATGGAAGATTTCCTTCTTGTCCTCTTTATATATACTTTCATATTCATAAGTGCTTCACATCCTATAGAAATGAGCTACATATGGTTCTCTAATAATTATTATTATTTCCATTATTTTTCCACCTTCTTATTAAAGTCTTAGCTTTCAATTCTGTTCAGTGAGAGCCTGACACTAGTCCTCTTATCTGTCTCATCTTAATCTAAGTGAATAATAATAGAGCCTCACCATCTCAAGGCAAGAGAATGAAAACACTCACCTCAGATCCCTGCCCAGTGTGTCCTTAGTCACTGGTGTCCAAGCAAGAGAGGCTAAGAATCACCTGCTGCCCAGTTTCTCCTAGATGATGTTAAAGCACAAGATGGGCAGCACGGGGGCTGTTTTAGTATTTGTGGCCTACGGTGCCAATTCCCACCAAGCTGAGGTCTTGAAGTCTTCCTTTCATCTTCCTCTAGAAATGATCTGGCTCAGACACACTCTCCTGAGGACCTCTATATACCTGTAGTAGCTGGCTCTAACTGACATAACAAAATACCATAGACTGTGGGGCTTAAACAACAGAAATGTATTTTCACACAATTCTTGAGGCTGTAAGTTTATATTAAAGTTCTGGTCAATTTGTTTCTTTGTGAGAACTCTTTCTGTCTTGGAGATGGATGCTTTTTTGATATGTTCTCAAATGACTTTTCCTCTTAAAAGTTAGGTTATTATGTTATTAGACTGGGTGCTCCAGAGGAATAGAACCAGTAGGAAAATACATATATGCGTGTATCTGTATATACTGCATGTACACATACACATACATACCTATACATATATGACTATTATGTGTATATACGCATATATAAAGATTTACAGATGGAAGATACATATGGACATAGAGACGTAGACATAGACATATAAAAGATTTATTATGATGAATTGACTCACAGGATTGTGGAGACTGAGCAGTCCCATGAGCTATCGTTTGCAAGCTGGAGGCCTGGGACATCTGCAAGTTTCATTCAGTCCAAGTCTGAAGACCTAATAAAGAGGGAAGCTGATGCAATTCTAGTCACAGGACAGGAGAAGATGAAATAAAATGTTCAGCTCAAGCAGCAAGAAGGAAAAAAGCCTGAACTCTTTCATTCTCTAACTTTTGTTATTCAGACCTTCAAGAGATTGCATAATATTCACCCATATCGGGGAGTCCACAGAATCAATTGTCAATTTCATCCAGAAACACTCTTACAGATATATTTAGAAATCACCTGAAGGCTCTATGGCCAGCTAAATTGATGCACAATATTTACACTCACATGAGAAAATAATCCTGTTAGATCAGAGCCTCATCCTTTGGACATTCTTTTAACCTTAATTGCTTCCTTAAAGACCCCGTTTCCAAATACATATCCTAATACATTAGAGATTAGTGTGAATCATAGTTTATGAATTTTGGAGGGATCTGTTCAATCCCCAACAGCACATTTTCACAGTTTACTTACTCTCCAGCCTTTCTTTAAGAAGATGAATCTTTAAGAAGCATATGAGAGGGAAAATATAGTAAGAAAATGAGTGTGGAGCTAATTCCATAATTTATGGAAGATGAATTACTAATGACTAAACAGATAAGAGGCAATGAGTTGAAGAAAGTTTACATGACCATTATATGTGTGAGCTGCAAAATCAGTAACATAAATAAATAACATAGTAAAATAACCACAAAGACGGAGCTGACATTACAAATAAATCAATTTCTAGTTATCTAGGCTTATTCCAGCAATAGTTTGTAACTTGGGTGTAACATGGTGATGACCCATTTAATTATTAGACGGTTGAGATCAGCTGCTGGACAAAAATCCTTCTTCAGGTACTAATAATGGAAATTTTGTCTTGATGATGTTGAAGGTATCTGTTCGAGAGCTAATGGAGGGATTAATTAAAGATACATGACCATATAACAAAGGAAACATATATAGTGATTAAAATTCCTTTTTCTCAGCAAGAGAGTTTGCTATGTAAAGTGAATGCCTTAGACTTGCTGAATGGCGACCATCAGATGGAATTATGGGTACAGGCTTGAGAAAAGATGAACTCATTTCCAACAGCCCCCATAGCACATCTCCTTTGTAGTCAAGTCTTCCACTTAGAGCTGTGTCTGAGCAGAACACTGGAAAATGTCAACAAGCATGGGCCATGCCTGTATTACTCGGGTGAAGAATTATTTCAGAAACAATAAAAACACTCCTGAAAGGATGGGACTAAAAAAGATATTTCTCTTAAGGATGCACATGTATTTATCTCAAGGGCAAATTAGAGAATTAATTTCCACCAAATAAATGTGATATTAGAAGCTTTCTGGTTAAAATATATACCTGTGAAATTGTATGAACATCTAACAGTGCCATTAAAATATAAAACAAAGTAGTCTGACCTATTACAGGATTGGAATGAGTTTCCATGTTGGTTTATAATGGAGTCTGCTTATCAGACTTGGGGATAATGATATACCCTGAAAGGTGAAAAGCCACAGCTATAGCAGAGTCTACTAACTGTCCTCAGCCTCATTTCTCCCTCTAAGTAGTAGAACCATTTACTTTTAGCTGGATGCATGGCCATTCACAAGAAGACTATTTTCCAGATACATGCTCTCTTCACGGTGGTGACTTGTAACTAAGTTCTGATTGATGAAAGGTTAGCAGGAAAATCCTGATGACTTTTTGGAATCTCCCTTAAAAGACAATTTCTGCATGTCCTTTGTTTTATCTTTTTAGTCCCTTCCTCCTCCTGTTGACTAGAATGTGAGTGTACTGGTGAAGGTGGCCATGTTGGTCTATGCAGTGATCTTGAGAATGGAGGCCACCCACACAGAGAAATAAGATAAAAGAAGCCTGCATGCTGGGCTCTTGTGGGAACCATGCAGCCTGACTAGTCTAGCATACCTCCAGGTGTTACATGACAGGCAGATAAGTTTTATCTGTTTACATCTCTTTAACTCAAAGCTGAGACAAATTCTAACTGAAACACTAGGCTTCCATCCAAAAGTTGAGCTATCTATCAGTCTCCTAAAACTGTTAAGGCTATCAGAATTCTGTTCAGAGATTGTGTAAGGGGTGAGCCAAAAATAGAAAACAACTGCCCACCTGAATAGGGGGAGAAAAACGTACATATATCTTAGGACTCTTGCTATTTGTCTCTAGGATCAGAAACAGAGTGGTTTGTATCAGACTATGAAGTGGTTCCTCTGACTGAACAGGTGCTGATTTGAGCAACCAAATGTCCTCCTTTCCTCCTACCACATTATGTCTGCCCCTTTTTCTGTATCCTCTTGGAGAATATTGCTCCCAGAATATAAATAGATGAGTTACACTGGAAGACAAAATGTAATGCATCTTATTTTGGGATGCACGTGTTCAACTACTAAAGAACTGAGCTGGGGTTGGGAAGGTGAGCAGTGCAGACAAGAAAAAAATAGATCTGCAGGTACTGGAGACTCTAGGCTTACCATACATACCATCTGTTTGTGTCAGGCAATTGGGCACTTGAGATAAGATACATCCTGTTTCAGTCCTGTGGAGCTACACAGAACAAAGATTAAAGACATCAGGAATTAGACTGAGGTGTCACTTATCAGTGAATCTAAAAATATTTGACCAGCATCCAAGTGAACAGAGATTCAAGACAAAGGCAACCTACGCATCACTTGTTAGTAAACACGAAACCGGAATCAATGGGTTCTTTCCCAGAAGGTGACTAAATAGAAACACAAAGAGATGACAGAAGACACAGTTCAAGAACTAATGCAAACTTGAGGAAGAGAACAACATGGAACCATGAGGGAAGACCTTTACTAACCATTAATGGTGGCCAGCAAAACAACTTCAGGAAGTCTGTTCTTTCAGCAGGACATGAGCACATTGCCTTCATGGAAAAAGAAAATGAGGAACTAAGAAGAGAATAGATAAAGAAAAAAAAAAAAAGATTGCAAACTATTTTACAAAAACTTGTGGAGGACTTGCTTGATTGCAAAGAAACTTTCCATATGTGTAATTAATTGACAGTTTTAAATTATGGTTGACAACCTTACAAAATTCTCATATCACATTATGTACTTTAAAGAATTAGAAGAAACGTAATAATGGGGGTTTGGAGCTCATGAATGTGTGAAAGAACCCAGTAGAAAAAAAGAGGGCAGAGAGTGATCTTTTTCATGCTTTTATTTATTTATTTAACCCTTCGTTTATTCATTGTTTCATCTGTTCATCTTTTCAGGAAAATAGATTCATAATTTATTTGTTCATTGTGACTGTCACCCCACACCCACTATCTGAGTTCTAGTGCTACTTACCACTATCATTTTCACTCTCTCAACTTGGCTTCCCTTCCCCTCCCCAACTTCCCCCTCTGATACCACAGTTTTTCATAAGAACCCTGAGAATGTTGCTTTATTTCGTTGGCTTGGTTCCTTTATATTCCATATATGTACTAAACCGCTGTTATTTTTCTTTATCTTTCTGCCTAATTTTGCTTAGTATACTCACCTCAAATTCAGTTGTTGCAAAAGCTACAATTTTGTCTTTTTTAGTAACTAGATAGGGTTCCATTGAGTAATAAATACCACATCTTTATCACCTTATCTGTCGATGGGCACATAGGTTGTTTCCATGTCTTCTTGACGGTAAATACTGCTGTTGTGAACATAGGGATGCAAATATCTTTTCCTATTAGTGTTTTGTATTCTTCAGATTTATACCTGGAAGAGGGATTGCTGGGTCAAATGATTATTCCATTTTTGGTTTATCGAGGAGCTTCATACTGTTTTTCATAATGGCTGCATTAATTTACTTGCTCACCAAGAGTGTAACAAAATTTATTTTTCTCCACATCTTTGACAAGACTTGTTTCTAGTCTTTTTGATGTACATATGGCAGAGCATGATCTGAGTAGCCAAATGTGTTCATTTGAAGACAACTGGAAAGTTTCAACAGTAGCAATAGTAAAACATAATTAATGACCTGAGAAATCAAAGGGGATATTCGTAATATATCAAGGTCAGTAAAAAGGTAGTCTTGTCTAGAAATATACTAAAGTAGTGTTTAGTTACAAAACTAAAAAAAAATAAATTTATGAATGATCACAAAGTCATTTCATGCCTTGTAACACCATAGGCCATTGGGCAAGAGAAAACTATTCACAATATCTTCAGCAGCAAATTGCTTTCAGGGATAAGTTTTTTCTCTCGTAAGTGTTTTCTCTTGTTAAGAATTTTAAATTATCAGATATTCGGTACCTTATAACATAGCAGCATATCATTTTAATTACTTTAAAATATATAGTAACTGATCAAAACGTAAACCAAAATAGTTTCCTCATAGGGAAATCACATATAAAATAGATTGGCAGAAAATATTGAAATGCATTTCAAACAGAGCTATATAATTAAAGTAGATTAAGTTATGAAAACTGAAGTCTAATATCTGAAATGCTTATTGAATGAAAAGATATGTGATATAGCAATCATAATTTTATATAATGTAATATTATGTATCTAAAACTTGAAGTTGTAATTAAAAAAATGGAATAATACAGTATAGGCACGGTAAATTTCTAACTTAACAATTGGGGATTCAAGAGCACTAATTAATAACTTCAGTAATTTAAGACATACAGATTCCTATACTGAAGGTATAAAAACACGCATTAAGAATACTCAGTTGATTTCAGTGTGAGTTCTTCTGTCTGAGGAATGTGGGCATGGATTCTGGACTTGGGCTCTCTGTAATGATTTGCTTCTTTAGGAGAGAGAAAGACCTGAATCGAGTAGAGCAAGATACTCACATCTGTTAAATCTGATTGCAACACTGGTGCCTCTTGTCAGTTCTATTGCTTTTGTAGCTTCGATATGTTTTTAATATTTTACATTTTAATTGATTACTTTTGGAAGCATAAAGATAACTACTATGTAGAATTAAAAACAAACTATTAAGTGTATATTTAAAAAAGCAAGCTATGTAGTGTGGAAGAAAGCATACGTAACATTAAAAAAAAACAGAAAATGTGGGACGAATCTGAAAAATAATCAAATTCATGAAAGGAAGCCCATGATTCCATTATGAGAATTTCTGTACATTAATTCAATCTCCTTATTAAATAACCAGTAATTATGATAATATAGTGAATATTTATAACTGTTTAATGTGTACATGGTTCATATTACCATGTTTGGTCTTATTTGATACTTATTAATGGTCATAAAGTTCCTTAGTCTTTAGGACAATTCTATGAATCAAATAATATTAGCTAAATGACTCAGACTGAATTGGTAAAAACTAATTCTATCAAGAGATACATTTTTTAAATATAAATTATTATATAGATGCTCAATGCTTTTGTCTTCCAAACCAAATGAAAAAGAAAAGATATCAGCATTAGACAAATTGAATTAAAGGTAGCAATCTTTAAGTGCTGTGTAGAGACAAATTTTATATTGATAAAGGGAAAATTCTATAATGAATATTTAAGAATTTAAAGTCTTACATGCTGAATACTAGAATACGGGCACAATTGATCCAAGTTATGAAAAGTACAAGGAAAAGTATGTGTCTATGTAGTGTCTTTAAAAATTTCTAGATCAAGGAGACAAAAATAAAATCATGACATAGATAAATATTGCTCAGTCAATATTTTATGTGTGAACTTCTTGAATTCATAGAAATGCTAGTGTTCTATGTAGATTATTGCAAGATCAAGTCAAAAACTCTACTTAATTGCATTATCTGAATGCAAGATAGATTTGCTCTTGACATGAATGTATGCTTCAAAGCAGGAAGAATTGACACAAAGACAAAATGCAGTTAAATATAAAATAATGTAAAAAAAAAATTAGGTCAGGGAAAATAAGGTATACTTTCATATAACAGTTCTGCAATACTACTCTAAAATAAACCATTAGGTACTATATAACAAAATCCGTAAGAAGAAAAACCATCAAGTTATTCGATTAAAAAATGAGTATATAAAATACGATAGTTTTCCTATAAACCTAAGACTGAGACAAAAGATATAATTAAGAAAAAAAGAAGTTATCCACATTAAGAAATCTATGAAATATGACTAACAATTAATAGAAATTCAGAATGTAAATGTCCTTTTATATTATTGTAGAGCCTTTAATAGAAGTTCAATTAGCAGGTAGCTACTTTTGCATGATACTTTTTAAACCTCTAATTGTCTTTGGGAAAAGTATTCTGGTAAAATAATTGGTGGGTTAGTCAAAGTTTAGGAAAATAGTTTATCTTTTATTAACTTTTTAAAAAAATGTTATAAACAATCATTCCCCACAGTATCAATATAGTTAATAAATTGTGGAAAAATCATACGACTAAATATAATGCAGAATCATTTTATGAAGAACAGAGAATGAAACAAGAAAGTGTTCAATATATAATAGCAATTTCGGTTTTAAAGAATTTAAATAATTGTGTGAAAAACTAAGAAGAGATTCACCAGTATACCAGAGATTTATTTCTAATATATTAAGTAATATGTTCGTTTTATTTTCTGTTTATATTGTTTCCTTTTTTGTTGTTATTATTGTACAGTGACTAAACATTTCACAGTTTGGGAAAATAATAGGCTTCTATATCATAGTTATAATTGACTTGGCAGCTTTGTGGTATGCTGTTTTTTGTGAGTACCTTGCTATAATATATTTGTAGAAGATTTTAGACCAGAGACAAGAAATTAAAGATCCTGAAGATGGGTTTAGAGGGGGTTACTTGTAAGAGGAACAAACTGACAGGGTCTTTTCGCATCAATAAATAATAAGAAACTAAAAATGAAGACTAATTCTAAGAAAGGAAGAGAACAGTGTCATTTAAAAACCTGTAAAATTCGAAAGCATAATTTTCTCTATCAGAATTCAAACACGAATATTAGCCACTAAAGCATTTTAGTAATGTTTATACCAATATTCACCAGGCTTATAAACCAATTTCACATTGTCTTATACTCTGATTGCACAGGAAATAACTTCTCTGTCTTAAAGAATATATAAACTAGGTTGAATAATAGATGGAGATTTTTATGCTTATGAGCATAAACCGTGGTTGTTTACTGTGGTTTAACAATGATGGAATCACTAAAGGCTTCATAGCAAGACACAAAACCCTGGGGAAGCTATTAAGAATTCAGTATTAACAGTTCATGGGGTAAAATGTATTCCACTTACTGAAATGATTTTAAAATGTTTTCTAAAAAATGCAAATATCACAGCACAGTAAAGTTGTACATTGTGGGTAGGTTTTAATGGAGTCTTTGTTCTCAAACAAGTGTTCTCTGCTATTCCCAGTGGACTCAAAAGATTAGGACTTCTAGCTAATGGTGGGCATGTAATAAACTTTAGATAAATGTAGAAAGGGATTCTTAAGGTTGAAAGGCATGGAACCATCAAAGCGACTTCCAGAGTTCCTAGAGTTGCCTAATGATGTGTAGTACCTTAAAGGGATGCAAGGGATAGCGCTTTGGTCCATTGAACATCTCTGAAGCTCCACCCTGTTTCTGTCATCTTCATTGCTCTCTCTTCTTCATTATTCTATCTTTTTCTCATTCTACCCAGATATTGTAAAGCTCCAGGCAAAGAACTAGTAGAACTTAGAATAACCTTGACTAAACTCAACATTTGTCATTATCTTCCAGAATTTTCTACTTAGGAAAAAAAATAAAGATAAAAAAATGAAAACTAGCAACTGATAAAACAAAGGTATATACTTTTATCTGGGAATAAGTAATTCATGCTTAGAAAAGACAGACAAATGTTCTGCTCCATTTGATTTGATTCACTTCATCATGACAGTTAAGTGAAGGAAGGGCCAGGTCCTGAAATTGCTCTCGGTCTAGGTTCTGGAGAACTTGGCTTTTTTTTTTTTTTTTTTGCAAACAACTTGTCAGAGGATAACAAAAGTGGAAAGCTTGTATTCTGGAAGAGAGAAAAGCAGACTTCCTCTAGAAGCACACTAGCAATTTCTGTGCTGGTGATTATTACTATCTTTGTATTGTATTAGTTCTTGATTAAAGGCCAATAGACATCTTTTTTAGAAAATATTACACATTTTCTCTTTGGTTTTGAATTTTGTCCATTTTATGGAATTTCCTAGTTCTTAGAGCAAACGTGATGTTGAACAAAGTAAAAAATCTCTTTGGGATAGAGCTTTACCAAGGATTCAGAGAAAAAAGAAGCAGGACACAAACTAGGAATCATTTTATTTTCTATTGTCAGTCCCTACTTGTGTGTCTGTCTGTCTCCTGTGTAGTGGAAGTTGAGTGTGTCAGTGAGCATGTGTGTATCTAGGTGTCCTGGTCTCTCTCCTCCGTTCATCTTAGTCTCTGCTTCTCTGAGGCCTCCCTATTCCACCACTTCTTCCTCCCATAATGCAGGTGAAATGGTGGAATTGCACTGGACTTCAGAAAGTATCAGAAGAAGAGATAGATATAAAATATAAAATCAATGAAAAATAGTCCAAGAGCTATCTGACTCAAATTAAACTCAATTTAACATACAAATAAAGGGAATTCCAGAAGGTGAAGAAAAAAGACGGGGACAGCATCATATTCAAAGAAATAATTATTGAAAACTTCCCAAACCCAGGGAAGGAAATGGATAAGTCAGTGAGGCCAAAAAGAACTATACCAAGACATAGAACTGTGAAGCTATTGAAATCCAAGACAAAAAGACTCCTAAAGGTGACCAGGGAAAACAAAAACAAGTGACATATAAGGGTGTATCCATCGTGCTATCAGATGTCTCAAGTGCACTGCCAGAAATGCTGTCTTGAGGCTGATGCAGAGAGTGCCAGCTCCAGAAACATCTTCACCCTGGTGCGCTCGATCTGACACAGACCTGCTTTAACCTTCCCAGCCTCTAAAGTCCCTTAGAACCTTGTCTTTTGTTGCTGAGCTCTGCATCACCAACCATCACATCCACAGGTCAGATGAATACGCAAATATTGCTTTTTAAAAAAAATATTGTTATTTCTTTTGTTTACATTGTTATGTGCGTGTTAGGATTTTGAAATCACATCTTAGTCTGTATATCCCAGCACAGTCACTAGCAGAGTCCAGTGCCATTTGCGACTCCCTTGTTCCTTCTCTCTTTCCTTTCCTCGCCCACCCTGCTGGTAACCACAGTCTATGTCCTGTGACTTTTGGGGGTTTTTATCCAGTTATGTGTTCTGTTTCATTCCATTCCACAAATGAGTGAAACCTCCAATATTCCCTTTTTTCTTTTTGATTTATTACACTGAACATAGTCCCCTCCAGTTCCACCCAGATTGTTGTAAAAGCACAATTTCATTTTTTAATCCATTGAGTATCTAGACCACAGCTTTTTGATCCATCATCTGTGGACAGGCATTTAGGCTGTTTCCAGGTCTTGGCTGTTGTGAACTGTGCTGCTATGAACATAGGGGTGCAGATTTTTTTTCTGGTTAGAGTTTTGGTATTCTCTGGGTATATGCCTACAAGTGGGATTGCTGGACTGAATGATAGTTCCAACTTAATTTTTTGATGCATTTCCAGGAAAAGGTATTCGTACAACATACATCAAACAAAAGCTTAACCTTCAAGATATATAAGAAGCACTGATTTTCAGTGGTAACACTCACACAGTCACTTCTGTTCTTTCTTGGGCCAGAAGAGAAAAAAACAAAACAAAACAAGATACAGTTTTTGAACTTGATAGGAAAAGGAAAAAAAAAAAAAAATAGAAAACTTTTTTAACCACCCCACCAAGAAAGAAAAATAAATTATGTAGAATTATGTCACAGTAAGAAACACATGATTAAAATAACCTGGTATGAATATTCATCCGTGGAGTGACAAAAGGGAGGGAGCCAGAGGAGGGCTGGCTTGCAGTTCACTGCTAACAGAGATCCCTTTCAGAGTTGCATTTGTAAAGACCGTGTGGATAGGTCTGTTGGCTGCAACTGTGGGAGACTTTTTTGTAGCTGATTCTTTTTTTTTTTTTTTTTCTTCCATCTTGGCATTTTAGATGCCCAGCTTCCTGCTGAAATGCATTTCTGTCTAATCACAACAATCCCGCTCGGCTTGCCTCTCTCACCCCAGGCTGAGAGGTTGACTCACTGCAGAGGGGGAGCAGCTCATTATCATGGCGCTGATTACCCTCTGTCCACACAGTGAAAGCGACGCTGACCGCGATATAAATTATCCTCCATCGCCAGTGTGTGAAGAACACAAGAGCATTCGTCCAGCCATATCGTTTTCCCTGTTCCAAGGTTTCCTTCTCTCAAAGGCTCTCTCGTTCTCACCTCCGTAAGTACTGTCCAGTGAAATTGTCAGAGGTGAGAACATTTTTATGTCTTCACTCCTCTGCACGACTGGCACGAGTTACTCGTGCATAATGGCCAGTATATTGGAAATCACTGTTTAAACCCCAGAACATGTGAGCAAAGAGTTCCAAAGGAGAAAACTTCCAGATTCCAACACTGTCAAGCAATATGACTGCATAAATCTATACACATACACTTGCTTCTGTTCTCTAAGAACACTTTCTTTTAACCTCTCTAATTATTAAAGATCATTCATCGTCATTTGTCATCAAATCTCAGACTCACTAGTCAGCTCTGATAGTTGCAGAACCCTCAAGAAGATAAAATGTGACATTATTTTTTACCTTCACCCTACCGTTCCCTAAATAGCTAACATACGGATACTAGGAAGCACAATTGCTCTTCAAGTCAAAATGACGTTCCTTGTGCAGGAGCAATCATTTCTGATGTGAATTTTTCATAAGTATTTTCAATCATACTAGAGAACCCGCACTTTTCTCTTCTTTAATCTAGTGTTCCCAGTGTTTAAAGAAAAGTAGTATCAATATCACTGCCATTATTGTCTCTATACAAATCTATCTCTGCCTGATTGATAGGGTTAGGTTTTCTTAGTTTGTGTCTCTATAGCACTGAAATAAATCATTCAGTTCAGTCTGGTCAGTGAAATTAGTTTCTAAATTATTTAAATTTAATGATGGTAATAATAATAGCTATTATATGTATTATATATGTTTTTTATGTATGGCATATATATGTCTCCATGTATCCATATGGAGACAGAAGTATCTATATGCTTTATTTCTTCCACACACGTCTAAGAGAAAAACACAATCTTATACACATTGGATTAGACATCAGTGAGACCAGGGTAAGTTAAGTAATGTCCCCAAAGTATGCTGGAATTGGCATTTAAATGCAGGCTATCTAACCACAGAGTCTAAACTGGAGGGTCACTGTCTAGTTCGCCCAGGCATGGAAGATCAGCAAACCAGAAGACTAGAATGTTTAGTTTTCCATAGCAGATAAACTCCGACCTCAGCAGAAAACATCTTGCCTACGTGGTCATATTAGTTAGTTATGACTGAAAACAGTGAAGGCTTAGACTACGGACTGGAACTTATTCCAGTGTACTTATTCCCCCAGAGAAATGAGATGCTATAAATGGTGATTAAGAGGCTGCCAAGGAAATGCGTAAGGCAAACCAATAACAGTTACATGAAGTTTATCTAGGATTTTAAAAACATACAGTAAAAAATATGTGTGTCTGTTCCTACCTGTTGCTAACTTCCCCATCTGTAGCATACCATGCACCCACTCTTCAGTGTAAATGTTCTAGAATTGATGCTTCATTGGCATAGAACATCCTTTGTATGATCATAAGAACACTTAACATGGTATCTACCTGAATTTTTAAGTAAACATATGGAATTATTACATAGGCAAAATGGTATAAAACTGATCTCCAGAACTTACTCATATTGCATAACTAAAATAACAACTCTCCACATCCCTCTCTTCATCACTCTTAGTAACCACCATTCAAGTCTCTGTTTGCAAGCGTTTGACTATTTCTGATACCTCATAAAAGTGGAATTATACAGTTTTTGTCCTGTAATTGGCTTATTTCACTTATCTGCATGTCCTCCAGTTTCATCCCTATAGTCACATAGGCAACTAGGGCAGGATTTATTTTTTAAAGCTGAATAATACCTTATTGAATGTATATGCCAGGTTTTCTTTATCCACTCAGCTGTTGATGGACGTTTAGATTCTGTATCATGGCCATTAAGAATAATGCTCTAGTGAATGAGGAAATTCTTGGACTAAATAGCTCTGTCTGTCTTCTTTGACTAATCTCTCTTTATACTTTTGATTGAACCTTCCCTATAATGTTTCTCTTAACTGCCAAATATTTTCTATTACTTGGCAAAAACAGGTACCTCTGACTCTAGGATCAGAGCCTACCTTCCTTTTTTTTCTTTGCTTTCTACTCTGGCTCATTTCTTCTATACCCGATGTCCACGTCCCACATTCAGGACAGAACTTTGAAGAGGAGCTGCTCAAAATCATCTTGTTCTTGCAATTTAGATTGCATGTGGTAAAATATATGGAACTGGGAATTATTAGGGCTTCAATTCTCAATAATTTCTCCTCCTTCCTGGAACAGGGAAGTATCAGAGTTGGAAATGACCTCAAGACCATCCTAAATCTCTATTCTGGGATTATTCAGCCCTGTTTAAACACATCTGATAATATCGAAAAGCCAGCACTGCATCCAGAAGACCAACTTTTTTTCAACAGCACTTATCCTTCTTAAATTAAAAAAAAAAAGGTTGCTTCCTTGAGCAGTATAAGTTGAATCTAATGTTACTCTTCAAGTTCAAATGTATCTGTTACACATAATAGTTTATCACATATACTCAGACTCTCCTGATGTTTCCTTCTCTCTCATCTACATTTTAAATATGCTCATTTTTGTTTCTTTAGGATGTACCCTTCATCTTCAGAATGTTCATTCAATTCACTCTCTTAATTGGTCTCTCCTGAGTTAGCTCCATTGATCAGTGTCTCATTTATTGCCCAGAAGCAAACATACAATATTAGCAATATTTGCTCAACCAGAGTAGACTGGGAAGAGTTCTTCCTCTGCCCTGGACATAATCTCTTTAATAATGATTCTTCATGTTAGCTGAATGAGCATTCATGTGAATTTGAAATCTTCCTGAGTCTTTCATCTGGTGCCTAATCGCTAGAACTCTGTCAGCCACTTGAATATCAGAAAAACATTAAAAATATAATTAATGATATTTCCATGGTTCTCACCAAACTTTAGGTACTAAAGTTTCTAAGCCTTTAACTTTTAGGTCCTTGTTGAGGCCTAAATATTCTACTACCATGGGTTGTATTCAGTTGGGATTCTAGAACCAATGTGACCTCGCTCTACCTCTTACTTGTATAACAGCAAGCAAATTACTTAAACTAAGATTTCGCCTTTTCATCTGCAAAGAGGGATGACAATTATACATACTTTATGACATCGTTTAAGTCTAATGAATTGTATATCAAATACCCCATGCAGTATTCAGCATACAGAGGTTCTCCAGAAATGTTATCAATCATTATTAAGATGTGAAATCATCTAAAATTCTCCTAGAAGAAGTAGATGATTTAGTCAGACTTGAATGATGGCTTCACTTTTTGCTCAAAATGTGGTTTAGTGAATGGAAGAAGCCAGCATTGAGGAGTTTTCTAAGGCTCATGTTATAGCTTATAGTATATGTAGGACAAAATAAGTCTTCTTAAGAACAACATAGAAACTTTTATACCACAGTATCCTTGTCTTTGTGTTGACTTCATGGCCATTTAGCTCATTCCTCTGTCACTCAGATTTCTGGTCCAGTTTTCCAAGAAAAAAGTCAATAGAAATCAAATTCCAGTGATAATAATGGAGGGTTGCAATTAGTACAATTGTGTTTGATTAGGAGTGACCTTAGGCAAGCTCATCCAGTATAGAAAATGCCTGAGAGCTGTGCATGGAACAGCTGTTCTCAGAATGGTGGTAGAGGAGATAATTGATCGTTTATTTGTCTAATAGTTTAACAATGACCAGTGGTGTGCTGGTAAATCCTTAGCAACCAGCTCTCTGGGAAAAATAATGATTTCTAGTATTAGTTGATTTATGAGTTATAAATATTTCTGACATGACTGATTTCACTATGTCAAGATAAAGTCATTGAATCTGAAATCATTAAAAACAAAATTGTGAAAAATTGCTGAGTAGCACACCATGATACTGTATTTTCAACGTAAGATATATAAGCTGTAGATAATGGTAAGACTATAGATAATAGTAAAATATAGTGAAGTAATTAAAGGTTGATGAGTTTTTAATATCTGTCATGTCTGCTTATAATGCAATTTATTTAATTGTAAGTCTTCACATTTTTATTTTTTTCATGGTTGGTAGGATTTCCTGAAGATACAAAAATTGACTTTCTTTAGCTGGTAAATGCAGTTCCAGTATGTCAATCCTGGTAGGATTGGATCACTCAAGACTTGGCTTCTTCCCTTACAAACTAATTGGGAAACTAATGTTTTTGCATATGAAACCATTAAGAGATAATTCCATACATTGTATACATCAGTATGAAATAGTTCATTATAAGATGTATTTCCTTGAAATGAGACCTCAATCATCCACAAAATAAGAATGTCTTCTCCATGGTACCATTGTTCTATCCATCCTGAAGTTCCCCACATAAATCCTAAGGTACAGAAACACAAATACAGACAAATCAGATTCTCCTGCATTAGTGAAACAATGGTCTTCATTGCATTGTCTTCTGATGATCTCCAATATTGAGCTGTAACAAAAGATTAGAAGATGGTTTGTGTGAAACTGAATTGAGCTTTACCAGATCCCATTGATCAGGTTAATAATTCATAGGTCTGGACTTGAAGAGAATTATTTGCAAACTGGATTGTTAGAATAATAGAAATAGTCAATGACTGCTCTTGGGAGACCTTGAAAAAGTGATCAAGAAAAGTGGCACTTGGGTTTAATAAACTTCAGGCTACTCAGATGCATCTTCTAACTAATGGATTGTGACATATATAGCCTGGGCTTTGGCCAGCAGTTATACTTGATGCCATAATTGTCTTGCATACAGAGTGTCTGTTTCCAAAGAAAGTTGTTTCTGCATTGAGAGAGTAATTACAAAGCTGCCAGAAGGAAGATCAGTCACTCTACCAAGTTCACCATGATTTATTGGGTGCATTTGTACTTTTAAACAGATCTGTCTTTTTCTTTCTGGAATGTTTTCACACCTCAATATGAATCTCTTTTCCCCTGAGCTCACCTCATTTGTGTCTGAAATATTGATCTAGCTGATAAAGAACAAGTCAGTGTGTGTGTGTGTGTGAGAGAGAGAGAGAGAGAGAGAGAGAGAGAGAGAGAGAGAGAGAGAGAGAGAGAGAGAGAAGGTCTGTGTACTTGTATAGAGTACTCAATGACAGAATTCTCTTTCATATTATTTTTATGATCCAGGGAGATTTGGCACAGAGACATTCCATTCTCCTTGAAATTCTGCTGATTGTTTCTCCTTTTAAGGAACAACTCCCTGTAAGACTGAAAAAAGACCTTTATTCTTTTCTGTGGCACTTGTCCATGGAATCTGCAATAAGGTATGATTTATGAAAACCCAATAGTGCAAGAAAATCATAATTTTTGTGACAAGTTCTTTTACATCATGTCCATCAGCAGTTTTAGGAATGTAGTCTCCATGGTATCCTAAATGCCAACTATCTTCTGTCACACAAATGTGTCTTACTGAAGTTCAGGAGAACCTTGAGCGGTGTTAGATGCGCATCTCCCTTTTGGAGATGTTCCCTTTAATGCTTTTTGTTAACTTAAGCATTTTATCTCTCTGCATTTTATCTTCACTATTCCAAACTTGCAGTCATCACGAGCAGTAGAAGGCATTGGTATACATCACACATTTTCTAGAAATGTCCACTAAGATTTTTCTGCTTTTCACAAAAAATAGCTGCATGTCTCTCCATTTTTATCAAAAATTTCAATTCCAGTCTTAGGATATTAAGTCCCTTTCGTGAGAATGAATGCTTATACTCTATTTGATAAAAGGTCAAGTAGATCAAACACATGATCACAAATTTTATCCCAAACTCGGTGTTGTAACTTAGGGAGTTGGTTTCATCATACCTCTTCTGTCAAAAGGAGCTTGTTGACAACTTTCTTTCTTGTTGATAATTGAACAGGAAAGTAAGATCTGTAGAAAAAATGAATATGCCATGGTATATATTGTATATCCCTTTATATTGGTGGGTTAAAGAAGATAACTACTGTTTCAGAAAAGGTTCATGGTATTCCAGTCCCTGAATGTGAAGGGATTAATTAAATGGATTATGTTGGTCCCTGAGACCCTCCAAAATAAAATATATTTTTGTAATTGTATTTCAGTTTTGAAATTATTTTCTTTTTAATAGGCAACCTCTTGAATCTGTGTCTGATCCAACCCCACTCAAGTTGAACTGACTTTATTTTCAGTACAGGCTGTGCGACGGTATAACAAAAACACTCAGTGTTGAACTGGAAATCCAGTGTGACTTTTTATTTGTAAGCATGTGCTAGGAGAAGTTGATTATCATCTTTTTAAGGAAAAATTATATTCAGCTAGTCTACTACATTTCTTATAAGTATGAGGACATTAGAAATGCTATGCTGAAGATATTTCCAGAAGATTTGTCACTTGCACCCATCAGAAGATTGAAAGAAAAATAAATTTAGTTGTGAACTAAAAAACTAAGCTGAGGAATACGTTTTCTTCTTCTTGAATAGTGAAATGATAACTGTGATATTTCTGGGGGGAAAAAGTACAGAGATTAATATGACTTATTAATTAAATGACTTATTTAGGAGGAGTGTCATCTAGAAAATAAATGCCAGACTTGCATAGGGCAGGTCAAACAATGAATAAATGTCTCAATGAAATTACAGAGTCTCCCTATTCAGTGTTGTTTCTGAACACCGACCATGTGTCAAGCTTTCTGGGATATAGAGTTCCTACTCTCAAATGATTGTATTCTAGTATGTGATTGAAATACTACTTTTAAAACTAGAAGATTAAGCAGAAAGTATTACCCACCCACTAGAGGAGTAGGTAAAATATTATTAAATTTCACAGTTTAAAGTGTTTACTTCAGGCTTGAGAGGAGTCTGATTTTCATGAAGTTGTTGATGTTCCCTCTGACCATTCATTAGGCTATTAGTCTTCATAACAATGTACCAAGGGTTTCTAAGTACAGGGAACAAAATTAAGGTAGGAGGAAAAAAGCAGATTACAAAATTATAGACAGATAGATATGAATGCTAAGGAATGGAGAGTTTTTGTCTGATTACTGTGTTCTTAGCACAAAGGACATGTGAGGAGAAATTGAGAAAACAATTGGGAACAAATTGTGATGAGCTATGAAATGTCAAGTCAGGGAAAATTCTGGCTTGATTCTGAAGACTAAGAGTGCTCACTATTGTTCTTCAGTACACATGACAGATGACATTACAACATGCAGGATCTGGTTCTAACAAAAGTTACGGACAAGTCGCTGTTAGCTCCTCAAGAAGTTATATCTTGGCTTCTTCAAGAATCTCCTTCATATTAAGACTAAGTGATTTTTAGAAATAAGAATATTGTGAAATTGTTCTGATTTCTTTAAGTCATCCAAAGACATCAGTAGTAATATCATCAGATGATGGCAACTTTAACATGAGTCAAGATACTATGTGTGATCAACACAATAGAACATTGAGGGACTGGGCTTTGTTCCACTGCTACAGACCCATGAAAACAATCTGTTTTAATTTTAAAAAGAAGACATAATTAGAACAGTTTCAGAAATGCTACACACTTATTAGAAGGTAAATGAGTGTGTATATGGCAGGAAACAGAATGAAGGGGCAGGATAAGACACTGTCATGATATCTAAACTGAGTGATGATGGAGACCTGAACTTGGAAAGCAGCAGTGAAAGTGGAGAGGAATTTGAGTATTTCAGTTATTACAGGACAAGGCTACTTGTGATCTAATTGGATTACGTGAGAGAAGGGAGTTGTGGTGGGTGGAAATCCGGAGAACAATCCCAAAATAAATAAAGATTAAGTCTGAGGAATAAGACGGTGTCATTAAAGAAATTCTGAATACAAGAGGAGAAATGAATTTAGGGAATAGAAAGTAAGTTTAGTTCATGATAAAAAATAGTTTGTGGGAGAATTGTATAGCTTTCTGATTGAAATATAGAGCTTGTAATCCAAAGAGAAACACAAACCAGAGATTATGAGTCCATAATCATCCATAATGGTTGATAAACAAAGCTACGAGACTAGTGGAGATGGTCCGCTTTCAACTTCTTTTATTACCTTCCTTGATAATTAGTTTCTTGGGGATCATTTTATTTAGAGTTCTAGAGGAAGGAAACAATTCACAGGAAATTCAGTCACAGAGTTATTTTTAGGAAAAATAATGAATAAGCAAGAAATCTACGAAAGTCAGGGAAACTGGAATTCAAGCTAAGAGTGGTTCATGATATCAATGCTGCATAATCCTTGAAGAAAATAAGAAGGGAGAAAATGATTGTTAAGTTTAGAGAAAATTATTAGTTGGAAAGATAGCATAGAAGCTAGATAATAGGTGCATGCTGGTGGAGTAGCAGTTGGGTCAGTCACCTCCCAAGGAGCACTAGGCCATATACCCCTAGGTTTGAGTCCCAGGTCCAGGGGAAAATAACCACCATGAACAACTTAAAAGAGAATAAAATTAAAATGTTTCTTCCTCATCTTTCTTCTTGCTTGCCTGCCTGTTTGCTTTCATTCCTGCCTGTACCTTTCCTTTAAGAAAAAAAGAAACTAGAGAACCATGGTTATTAATGGGCAGGTGGAGAGCAAGTGTGGAGTGCCATTTCAAGAAGTGTAGGAATGATTAGAAATAGAGAGAGAATGCACTTGAACAAGTACCAGGGTAGAGAGACCTATTTTTGCAATTTTTTTAATTTGAGAAAATTCAGAGTGAAAATAACAGAAAGTCTGTGATAGAATGTGGAAGGAGTACAAAAAACAGCCACAAGCCTGGTGACATAGACGCTGAGGAGTGGGGTGTAGTGCGAGGGCCAATATAGAACTTGGGTAATTATATTACTCTGTGCCCTTCAATAAGCAGATAAATGAGCTTAGATATGCAGGATACATATTAAATAAATACCTCTGAAGAATTGTGAAGGGGCCTAAATAAACAGGAGAACACTTCAAACCACAATGTAAGTCTGAAATCTGGAAAAGGACAGAAAGAGAAAGAGTAGATAGGAAGAGTTTCAGAATATAGAACAGATCTAAAAAAAAAACTGGCCAGACTGAAGCATGCTCCTTGATCAAAAGTCATTCCTCTGGGGAGTTGTGTAACCCATATATGAAGAAATGAACACAAATTAGGATCAGTACCATGCTCATCCCTTGCCTGAAGGAAGTCCAGGGTAAGGGCGGCCTTGATATAAATGTGAGTGAATCCAGAGAATATCAAATAGGGATGTCATCCAACTCAGCTTTCTGTACAAGGAAATCCAAGCAGCTCATTTTCATGGCCACTGTCTATTAGTACCAGGGACTCTGGTTAATTTCAGAAGAGGAGAAAATATTGGGTTGGTCAAGCCACTGAGGCATTATAACAAGAAGTAAGTATCCTGTCCTTCTGGCCTTGTGAGCTTGAGGGAAAGGACATAAACACTACTGGAGAGGACTTCATTAAATAGATCGTCTTGGAACATCACACTTCAAATAGTCTAAGAAGCTAGTTTCAGAAGGAAGGCTAGAAAAGAGAACAGTCACTTATGCCTCAAGCATCACAACTAAAACCAGCTGTGATAGGAAGTGTCTGTTTCATGGGGTATTGCAGACTGCTGGTTCATTCTGTATTACTTAATGTTCTTCAGTTCACATCCAGGTGGGACTCTTGACGTCTTTGTAACATTGGAAGTATTACTTAGTTTTTCTGTTCTCCGTTTTCCTCATCTACAAAACATAGCTCAGAGAGATATGAGGATTAACTGAATACTTTTCACTCATTTTTCTTTCAATTATAAAAATTCTCATCGTCCATGAAAACTTTTACTCTGGCAACTGGGTTGCTTTCTCTATAACTGAGGGACTGATTTTAAAACCCAGCTCAGTCCCTCCCCATTCCCCACTCTCCATTTTCACTATTCATGTCACCAC
Organism: Solenodon paradoxus; assembly: GCA_004363575.1. NCBI lineage: Eukaryota > Metazoa > Chordata > Mammalia > Eulipotyphla > Solenodontidae > Solenodon > Solenodon paradoxus. The sequence goes on from RJWH01000865.1 coordinate 64,739, forward strand.
CCACCACTGTCAGCACCACCGCCATATTTTCCTTCCTATTCTGCTCCAGGCCTAGCGTCTGTTTTCCATGTTCTTTCATTAACTATGGATCCTCCTCACACAGATTTCTATACCTGAACAATGCTGATGTTCAATTTTATTTACACCAAACTTAATGCGGCTAGAGAGGGCTGTTTCCAGGAGAAGGGTGAAATAAAGGTATTCTTTCCCAGAAGAGCAAGAATTCCACCAACACAGAAGGAAGGAAAAGGCAAAAAAGTGGGACCAACATGGTTTAGATTAAACAATAAAGAATTAGATTTGAATAAAATAGAGCAAAATTCAGATTTTTTTTGTTATGGTGATAAAACTCAAAAATAAGGATTAGAGCATAGACAGATGATCAGTACCCTCAAAGATTGATTTTCCACTGATATAGTAATAGGAATTTTGGGAAAAATAAGATTCTCCTGTTAAATATGGGGTTTGTGTCTTCAGTTTCTCAAGTATTTCATATTTCTACTCTTCAAGAAATATATAATGAATAACCAACCAATACATATTATTTGAAAAATTAAATGAAACAGGAAAATAAAGTCCTCAGCATAATTTAAATAGTTATTATTTTAATTTTGAAATATAAGAATTAAGAAAGAGGCTAGATCTTGAAATGAACTATGTATTTGTGTACTAAATCTCATGCTAAAATTAGAAAAAATATTTAAAGGAAAGTTTCAGGAAGGGGTGAAGGTAAGAAGGGAAGCAGGAGGAAAGAGAGAAGGAGGAAGCATTTATTATTTTAGTTAATCATCATGGTTGTTTTCCCTGTCCCCAGGACACAGACTCAGGTCTTGGGTTTTATGTGAACTGAACTCAGCTAGAGGAGATAAACTTATTCACTACTCCACCGGGCTGCATCAGAAATTGTTTTTTAATAGGTGAATGTCTTCAAAATAGAAATAAGACAAGTTCTGCTTTGGAAGCAGGTAGTTTATGGAAATAATTAGTCAGTAATATAGTATTTCCTAAAATAAGGCATAGAGATAGGAGAGGAAGCAAATATTTATTAAATATCCTCCACATTTCAGCCACTGTGATTGACAATCTACTTGTCTTCTTTAATTTATTTCTACCGATAGAGCAGTAGTAATAAGCCCATTGTATAAATAAATTTATCATTTAACCTGAGGTTAGTTAACAGTACATGGTAGACTGAGAATTAAAATCCAGTTCTGACTGATTTATAAGTAATTTTCTCAGGTACCACACTATTTTTAAATTTTTCCTGTTTTTCAGAGCTAGCTCAGTGTGTTTGCAGTTTTGACCCCTTAGTCGTTTTTTTTTGGAATCACAAGGGTTTAGTGAACATGGTCCTGGATACCTTTTGGTGTTCTTCTGAGATCAGCTGAATCACCTACGAGCTGATGAAGTATAACATTTTCTCTGTTAGAGTATCACTATCTAGAAATAATCCCTCTGACCGGATGAGTTCAATAATTATGCAATGTATACAATATTCAGTCCGTAAATATTTATTATTGATGATAAAGATGATAAAGGAGACTAAGATGTAAATTAGACAGAACTATGTAGTGTATGAAAGCAATTAACAAATCTTTGGAGGGTAGTAGGGACAGAAGACTGTAAAGTATTGATACATAAGTGCAAACACACACCTCCCAGATGGGACCAGTTTAATTTGATTCCAAAAATGTCCTTGGAGTTATATTGACATTTCAAACATATTCTTGACAACACTTTCTCTTCATTTCTTTATATTTTTAAGAATTTTGCATCTGTTCCAGCCAAAACTATTCACTATAAATGAGCTCAAGAAAAGGGAAAAATTGTATTAAAAAATTAGCAAAGCTCTTTTACAAGATATTTAATGAGGAACTAGCTCTGCCTTTTCAATAAAAACATTCTCTAACCTCTTGTCTGTCAGGCCATTTTCTATTAGCCCTTTTTAGCCCAAGTTATAAATTGCTGTTGACTACAGTAATGGAATTTCATAAATAAAAAAAAAAATGACAGAAATTACCTTGCTACTGTAAAATGAATCAATACATTCTGAATTACGACTTCCAAGAATGTTGTTTAGGGACGTGTTATTTACTCTGTGGAGGGCTACAGGCATTTTGGATGGAACAGATATTCTCTAATTTGAATTCCTTCTGTTATTGAGTTTTTCTTGTATAAAAGAAAGTAAGCACTGCTTTTTTTAAAAAAACTCATTACTAGAGATATGCTGTTCTTTTATCACCACTCCAAAATTTCCTGTGAATATATTAGCTACTAATAAATATGCTGTTAGACTGAAGAGGATTTGAATAAAATTGGAAGACTGTTTTCACCATTTATAGCATTTAATGTATCTCTCCATAGTATGGAATTGAAACTCACATTACTAATATGTCCTTTCTGTCCAGTGTATTTATTCATTAAATAATACTCTTGACTCATTAATGGAATCTCTAGTCAACAGTTTAGTTTTGTCATAGCACAACTCCTTTTTTTAAAATAAAGTTTTAAAAATAATGTTTATTTTTTCTTTTCTTCACAATTCCATGTTCATTTTAGGATAATGATATTGCAACTCCGTCTATATTTCACACCACTCCCACCACTAGAGTTCTAGTGTCCCTTACCACCAGCTTTTTCCTGCTTGCCCTTCCCTCCTCCCAACCACAATCCTGCATCTTATTTTTGTTGAGATTTGTATGTTCTTATGTTTCACTTCATTATATTCCGTATATGAGTGAAACCATCCTGTGCTTCTCTTTTATTTCTCACTTATTTTGCTTAACATGATTCCCTGCAGTTCCATCCAGATTATTGGAAAGGGCACAATTTCATCTTTTTTAGAATGCAGTATAGTCATCCACTGAGTATATGTACCATAGCTTTTTTATCCAGTCATCTGTTGATAAGCATTTAGATTGTTTCCGTGTCTTGAGTATTTGTCATAGCACAACTCTTAAATTTCTTAGAATCTTTATATAGAATATTCTGGGATCAGATGTTGCTAAGATTTTATTCAAAGACAATTTACTTTCTTATAAAATTGCCTGAAATTTGGTCAGAATACGTGTGCTGTATAGGATATAATATAATGTGTTTCTCTCTGTTTATAGAAATGTTAGTGATTTCTTCTCAGGAGCTGGTAGTTGGAAGATAATGCTTGGTACAGAATTAACTAAGAGAAATAGGTTTGTCATACATTTCTGTGTCTTGAATTTAGTCATTCTTGTTGCCTAGACTTCATTCAATTTTTCTCTGAGTACAGTGCAGACTAGAATTAGCTCAAGAAACAATCATCAGTGTGGTGTGTGATTGTGAAGTTCCCTCTGGCCCCAGGCTAGTCTGCTTTTTCAGTTCTCTCTGGAGTGCCCTCAGGAACTGTATCCTTCCCTCCACAACCCCATCTGCTGAGTGTTATGGGTTTCTCAGGTGAACAGAGAACTAATCATTCTCTACAAAAATTGTATATTTCAGATCAATCCTAACCAGACAGTATCTTCTATGGTATAAAATAGTTGGCTATGCCTAATGGAGCAGATAGCAGAATATATTCTTAAACATCCAAGTAAATTCATGGGAATCCCATAGGACTAAAAATTCATTTTACTGCAGAAGTATGATTTATGTTATCTTTATTATTCAAAATTTATTCTGTTATATTTATTCCAATGTGATACCATTGTTTTGATAACTTGTAGGTTCTGGACATACATCAACAAGATATAAAATTCTTTTTTTTTATTTTATTAATGTATCAATTAATACTATATTAGTTTCTAGACATACCTCATTTAGTAGGTATATCACACCCTGGCCGCCACCAGAGTTCTTGTGTCAGTCACCACTGTCAATTTGACCCCCCTCTACTTGTTCTTTTATCCTCTTTCTCATGTTTCCCCAACTAGACCCAGCCTGGTAACCTCTGTTTTGATCTCAGTGTCTAAGGGTATTTTTGTTGTGTCTTATTAGTTTGCTTTGTATCTTTATATTCCACACATGAGTGAACCCATCCACTATTTTTCTATTTCTGACTTATTTTACTTAGCAGAGTCACCCCAAGGTTCATACATGTTTTCATAAAAGACAGGTTTCGTTTTTTAAATATACCTGAGTTGTATTCTGTTGAGTGTATTTATCATGTTTTCTTTATCATCCATCAAGGTACATCCATCTATTAGGTTGGTTCTATATCTTGATTATTCTGAATTGTGCTGAAATGAGCATAAGGGTACATTTATCATTTCAAATGTGTGTTTTCATATTCTTAGTATACGTAGCTAGAAGTGAAATTACTAGATCATATGGTTCTATTTTAATTTTTTGAGGAATTTCTACACTGTTTTCCATAGAGGTTGCATTAATTTACATTTTCAGTAGTAATATATAAGACGTTTTCATTTTCTCCACACTCTCACGAATATTTGTTTCCAGAACAAGACATCATTTCTATGAATTTGGTTAAATGTCGTGTGTGTGTGTGTGTGAAGCAGCCCTTGATACCACTTAGTAAAAACAGGAGAGCTATTTATCAATAAATATGCACCCTCCCCTTTAACTGAAACCTATACGAACCTTCTCTGCTTCTATAATAGACTAGGCAAGTTTATTTGCTTTCTGTTCCTCCTCTAATAAGTTATCAGTAACTGAGGGACTTAAAATAACACAGATTAATTTTCATACCATCAAATGCAGGTCATACTAGGTTAAAATTAAGATATTCATAGACTGCATGTCTTTTTGGCAGCTCTAAGGAAGAATCTGTTTCTTTGCCTTCCTGGTTTCTTCCATCTTGAAAGCCTGCCCTGTAGGGTTGAAGACTCTAGAGCACCTTACTCTGCTCTCTTCTTCTGTAATCAAATATCTTCTGTTTCTCAATTTGGTTTCCTTGTTCCACTTTTATGGAGCTTATCATTACATTAGACCTGCCAGATAATCCAGAGTAATATCCCCATCTCAAATAATTGTCACATATAAAGTCCCTTTTACTAAGTAAAGTAACATATCCATAGGTATCTGTGATTGATGTGATCATACAGCAAGTCAGCATTCAGACAATAGAAACCACGAAAAACACTTCCCTCAATAACCATCTCTCCAGTCCATCCTTTGTTGTATCAGTAGTAAGCCTTGTGTTGTGTACACACTCACTGAAACTTAAGTACATGGTTAATCTTATTATCTAATTTAATTACTGATTTTTTTCTCTTCCCATCCACACGTGGAAGCATGAGGCCACCCATAAGAGTTATTTAGTATTTTTTTTATTAACAAACTTAATTAAAATGTGGATTGTCTCCTTAACCTCTTTTGTTCTTAAACTGAGAAAGCCTCACTTGGTGAATACAGGATGAAGAGCTAAATGAATGTATAGGAGGGTTTATGAAATAATTCATGAAGGGTTCATTTAAATATGAATCATATCTGAACTTCAATTCTCCTTTTTTAAAAATATTTTTAGGAGAAAAAGGAAACATTTATTTATTTGTTTATGGTCAGTTAGTCCCCTGGTCCTGGGTCGTGAACCTGAATCTTCAGCCATTTCATGGTATACACTCCAGATACTAGCTTAGTCCCTAAGACACTAAGTGTACCTTCATTTGCACTTTATTTTACCTCCCTTAATATGTAGTATTCGTTTCACTTATAAAATCTTACATTCTTGTTTCAAATTAGATTTAAACTCCTTGAAAACAGAATCACTCAAGAGTAAAATTTATATTTGTATCACTAGCATTTCCATAGTGGCCTGTTCTTAGACATTCACATTTTCAGATCACACATTGTCCACACCACTCATCTTTTCTAGAGTTTTGAGAGATGGAAACATAATACTCATCCTTTTCCTGACTGGAAGTGCAGAATGCTTTAGTCTGGTGCCCCCTCAGTCTACTCCATGCAAATATATTTTAAGATGTGACCTATCACCTGGTCAAATCAATCCCTAAGTTTGCTTTTGTGTTAAAAAATGAATGTTTGCAAAGCTTTTTTTTTTCTTTTGCAAGAGTGTGGGAAAACAGTTCCAAAGCATCCTTTTTCACAGCCCAGCCATTTAAAGCCTTGGCTGCTAGGGAACCTCTAAGACACAAATGCAATGGAGGGAAATAGTGGGTCCAACTTCTCCAAGCATGGAAGGAAAACTGGGAGAGCTCTGCTTTGCCAGACTGAGTACTTGTTATTGACACATCCTTCAGCATCTCTGAAAAAGAAAAAAAAAAAATCAAAATACATATATTCTTCTGCTGGGTGTCAATGTAAGTAAAAATAAACCCAACTAAGGAAACATGAATTGAAACACTTTGAATAGCACACCAGAAGGAAGACTGGCAGAGCGTAATTTAGTTCATAGAAAAACACCTGGGAATCTTGTTAAAATGCTGATTCTGTTTCAGTAGTTCTAGGTGGGATCTAAGAATAGAAATTTCTAGAAAGTCTCAGATAATGTTGATTTCTTGGGTCTCAGAGCACACCAGCAAAGATTTAGAGCATTGCCTGCTCCATTTTGCGGTAACAATAGGACCTCCAGGGTACAAGGAGATTGTGAATAGGAACTTCTAAACTTTGCTCGCACCTCCATGTCACAAGATAAGGGAGAATGCGGGTGTGGCTGCCTGTGCCCACTGCACCTCACCATGACTACCTAGAAGCTGTGTATCTAATGGCTATAATTCAGAATTCAGAGCAAGTCCCAGCTGAGCCCTTGACTCATTAAAGCAGCCCTATGCAAGTAACTCTCTCTCTCTTTATTTTTTAACTTTCTAAAGAATTTGGATACTTGTTCCAAGCTTCTCTCACAAAAGCAATGAGTATTAACTAGGTGATACTTTTAAGAAAGAGTAGCTACAAAGAGAAGACATTCTTCCTATTTGCTGCTTTATCTTTTCTACTTACCAACCAATTCTCTTCTTAGCAGTTATGCATGATTTATCTTTAGACCACATTCTCTCCATTTTCTTGGCATTCTTCTCATTTGACCATGTGATGTATTATTCAAATGATCCTACTTCTTTTATTGCTAATTATATATTAACCAGGTTCTGACTTCATTCTTCTTTCTATTGAATCCTGGTCCAGACATGACATTGATAAAAAGAATTCCTAGAGCTCAGAGGAAATTTTGGCAAATGACAGTTCTCTTTTAGGGCTGTTAGTCTTAATGGAATATTTGATAAGATGGTAATAACCCCTGCGATCCTTTTATAGCAAACCCAGGGGCGAAATATATATATTTTTTAACAGTCTCAATGACTTTTATTTATTCATTTACATTTTCAGTGAGGTCAGCTCTCCAAGGCCCTTGACAATGATCACTTCTTCAAACATACTAAACATGTGTGACTCAAATTGTCTTCCTCCTTACAATTATACCTATTGCTAGGTATAGAAAAGTCTTTTCCATCTGTCTGATTCACTTTTAGTTTAAAACTCATTCCTTCAGCTCTCGTTTAAAAACGAACTACTCACCTCCACTCAGATATCGCTTCTGATAGCATACAGAATCAGCAATTTGATTCCTCACACCACTCTTCTGACCTATGTACCATTCAGGTATGTCCTTCATGTTCATCTCCTTCTCAAGGATCACTTGTGCCTCCATTGCAGTATCCAGTGGTTGAAATGTGACTGATTTCCCTGGGAAGCATATGTTATTGTCCTTGTCAGTTAGTTACAACATAATGCAGTTCTTCCTCTGTTTCAGACAGATGTCCATTGTTTAACAAGTAGAAGGGAAGTCAGTATGAACATTTTAAGTATAAGAATAATGACAGTAACAGGATCAGTGTTTGCAATGAGTCCTTTGCTTTTCCAGACACAATGCAGAGTGCTTTAACACAGATCTAATTGAGTTCTTGGAATGATCTTGAGGAAATGACAATTAATACCCTCCTTGTTGATGCTATGATTTAGAAATGCTAAGGAATGCTGTACAAAGTCACAGAAATAACCAATAGAAGCTCTTCTCAAAAATAAACCATTCTTCTTTTGAAGCCTGTGCTCTCTTATTGTGCTAGATTATTTTGGCAAAAGTTGACTAATTCTGAATCTGGACATAGCCACTCTCCAAATAAAAAATGCATTGCTACCTCAAGTGCAGTCCCTTTAACATTCAGAGGGTCATTCTGGAGCCTTTATTAAAGCTGAATTATTCCAGATTTCACCTGCGTAACAGGTGTGAAGTTACCAGTAAACTTATTTCCTGACACCACCACCTTAATTGTTTATAATAATGACTTGGAATTTGTTTAACTGAAATAATAACTTCACTTAAGCTAATGACTTGAGGTCCAAACAGCACTGAGTTGCATGATTCCTGCTGCTATTTCCAGAACATTTACCATTTGGCTAATGGGAAATAAGCTTTCTGATCCTGTCACACCTGTTAATGCCTTGTTTCACCTCTGAAACCTGATCACTTTATGTGAAATTAGGCAGCCATAGGGAATGAAATAGGGACCAAGTGAATTATTAATTATTTTTAATAGTGCTATTATGGTTGCTTTGTTATTAAGGATTTTTCAGTTCTCTAATAAGAGATTCATAAAGCATGCTCTTCATGACCTTTATGAAGTGTTTTGAGCATCCAAAAGATCAGTGTTGAGTATAACATAGACTAGTCAGACTTGGAATGTGTTTACACTAAAAATGTCCTTGTTCGCCTCAAGTCTTCAAGTCTTGGGAACTGTTATGAAGTCCAAGGAGGTGTGGGAAATGATGAATTCCCCAACTTTATCCCAGAGCTCCATTTTCCATGCTGAGTTAGCAACAGGAGAGTCATGTATATTCTTAAGTCAGTAGGAAAGCTGAAGGGGTATTTTTTTATTAACCCTCAGTAGAGCACCTTGGTGGGAAAGCTGTAAGAGAGCAAATCGAATCATGAATCCTGAGAAGTTGAAAGAAGTCTTCCCCATAATTGAGGTGAGCCAGCTGGACATGGTCAACTGATTTGATGAGGTTGACAAATGTCATAGAGATTTCTGGTTGTCCACTAAAATCCAAGCTCTTCTTCCTCCTGGTGATAGACCTGTCACTGGACTTTTCCCATCCATCCTTCATTTCAGTGGTTAGGTCTGTGCCAGTAGAATCAGAGTGGGGAATGTAAGTCAACTCTTAGTCTTGACCATGAGACATTCATTATAGGCTCCTCCATGTTCTCTCTACCCTCTTTTTACACACAAAAACACCGAGGTGTCCACTACCTTACGCAAACTAGGTAGAAGGGCATAGGATGCTAAGAGTAAGGAAACAACATAGTAGGAACTTGAATCTTTTAATGACTGCAAATAGCAAAGCTATCCTCTGAACTGGACCACATAGCTCGGGGCTGTTATGGGAGCAATGAGCAAAGCTCTGCTAAACCATTTGTAGCCGTGTGGATGGATCTGGAAGGAATCATGCTTAGTGAGATAAGTCAGAAGAAGAAAAACCTTCATATGTGGTATATAAAGAAGTCAAATAAGCAAATGAACCAAATTCGACAAAAATAAAATTGAGTCTATAGAATAAAATTCCTGCCTACCAAAAGTGAAGGGAGAGTGGGGTGAGCAAATTAAGTAAAAGTGGTCAATTATACGATGACCCCATATAATTGGTCACTGGTGGGGGTCAACTTAATGTATTATATACAGATGTTGATTTATGATAATCCAGATCTTAAACCTCTATAACTTGATACAGTATCCCTTTAAAAAAGTTTAAACAAAAGAAAAAGAAAACCTTGTTTATAAGCTACTGTTTAAGATTTTTGTAAATAAAAAAAATCTTCATGTACCAAGCTTGATTAAAATGGTCATTTAAATAAATGGACTATATTAGATATCCATAGTATATGATCTTATGAGAAACAATTCTACTTAAGGAAACCTCATAGTCATAACAAGAGACTTTAAAAGAGTTTCTATAGCTAGATTAAAATATTCCATAAATATTCCATAAATTATTTTCCAAGAATGAGGCATTTGAGTATGTCTCAGAAAGTACAATAAATGATAAACTAGACCTATTCAGTTATAGATATGAACAAAACTATTTGCTAAGTATGCAACATAGTCTAACCTAGTTAGTAAACAAGAAAATGTTCATTATGACTTTGCCTCTATAATTATGAAATGATGGAACTTCATAAAGATGAGTTTAGCTGTTCAACTAATATTTAATAATTATGTTAAATCTTGTGAATGCTATGAATTCCTGAAATCATCTTTTAAATATTCAATGAAGGACCTTGCCGAGCTTAAGATAGTCCAAATAACTTTTGATAAACCAAAATATCAACATGGGGCATAGATGTCAAAGGTTCTAATTATAGTTGAAAATTGTATTTTTATAAGCACACCTCTCATCATCTGTGCTCCTCCTTTCTGAAAATAAGTGTTAGCAGAAAACATGTGGAGACATGTTGGAATGCTTTGTAAGAGCAGAACAAAATTACGTAAGAATAATTAACCAAAAGGTAAATTCCCTTTCCTCCTGGAGAAAGAGGTTATTTTACATGTTATATTTCCTTAAATCCAACAAGACAATGATATCAGGCAGTAGGTTGGTTCTTGTGCCAATTATTGATTGCTGGAATTAAAAAAAATCAATACTTCATTGATATATGGAAAAGAGGGAGGCATCTCAAAACTCACTATTAGTTTAAAAGGGTAGAAATCTCAGGATGGTGATCTTTCTAAGACCTTTTCCACAAATATGATGCTCAGCTTAAATGAACAAATTGGATACATGAAACTATAGAGAAGCATAACCCTGAAGAAAAGCGAAGCAGGGAGTTCAGATATTACATGCATTTGAACAATGTGAACAGCGATTGGAATTTTTGAGAATGTCCCTTGAATGTACTACAGTCATCGTTTTCTGAAACTTGATATATATGTACTAAATTCTTTATCGTTAAGACTATCTGAAGGCCCTTCAGATAAATGACTAATTCATATAATAGTCTTGTTTGAATTAACTGCCAACCAATTTTAGAAGATCAATGTCCATGAATTGCTACTCTGTGTATGGTATTATTTTCTCAATAATGAATTTAACTAGAGGTGAAGGTAGCTTCTCCGAATCGGCAGTAGATTTCTAAAATTCCAAAAATATGACAGCAATAATGATAGTCTTGCTGTGTATATCTACACTTTGAAGCTAGACCAAATTAAGCATCTATTATAATTCAATATAAAAGCAAAGAGGTTATCAGAGAAAAGTCTTGAAATCAGAAGATTTCAGAAAATAGAATCTTATTTAAATAGTCATCTCCAAAGACATATTTGGCTATAGAGTATTCCACCTTCACTGAGGCAGTGTAAAATGGACTGCAGTTCAGATTAGTACTTGTATTTACATATAATACAAACCAATCTACCATTTTTTAAGCATAGAAGTACTTATTAGAATATAGGTATATTTCAGCATCATTGAGTACCCTGAAGAATCAAATTCAGACTGATGTACCAAGAATAAATTTTAAAGTCACAACATGGAACAAGGTCACCAAGTGAACTGTGATTCTGGAAAGCTGTTGAACCAGGAAACCTCCCACCCAATTAGGAAGCAGTTATCACAGCTGCCACTTCCAGAATTGCCCCCAGTCTATTTTGATTAGGAGGTAGTCATATTCCAGAACTGCCAGTAAAGTGAGGCTTTCTTTACCAGGGTCCTTACCAAATATATGGAAATTTTATGTCTTACCTCTTCAATCTCCACTTTGAGTTTCACAAGTGTTCATGTGATTGGTAAAACAAGTAACAAGTTCAGCTCCCAAGGAGCCTGAGGAGTTTGGCGTGATGATTTTTTTCAGATTTATCTATTAGGATGATGTAGGGGTAGATATTTGGTAAAGCCAATCATTGTAGGTGCTGTTGAACATTTTGATGGAACTCAAACTGGGTCAGCTGATCACCTTTCAGGATTTCTAATGGGCTCTAGGATTCAAGTGGCAGTTAGATCCTAGAAAAAGGGTTATGGAAGAAGGTTTGGGATAAGATTATCCGAGGAGCAGAGTGCTCAAAAATATCACTCTTGAAGATGCCTGTTAAGACTTTAATACTAGAGTAACTGTTTTCTATTGTCTGGATGATCTTAAAAATCATTGTAATATATTCAGCTTGTTAAGACTTAGCAGAGATGACTTCACATATAAAGCCCATATTTTAGAAAAAATATATGGATACTACTGTAGTTGAGGATGTTGACAAGCCATGTATATTTTCACTCAGGTGAATCTGGTTAGGCAATATTTCTTGGTGTGCACCACTTCATTAGTTGTCAAGCACTGTGGAAGTAATAGAGGAAAAGTTACCGAGGTTTTTCTGAAGGAGACCTCCATGGATTCCTATAATAGGAATTTGCAGTGAAGTAGAAACAAGATGAAGAATATGTTTTCTGAATCCCGACAAAACTGCAAACATCCTCTTTTGTCAAGTTCATACTGAGGAGGTCCCTGGGCCCCCTGGGTGGGGTGACATTTTTTGGTTGCCACAGGTCTCCATCCTGTGATTTAAGAGATTATCGATTCAATCACAACTCCAAACATAGGTGGAAAGGTACAGATCACTTTTGTTTCTAAAAATGGTGCTTTATATAGTACCTCAAACTTAGTAGAATTCTAGTCTCCTACTTCCAATTAGTAAAAGATTATGTTTTGGGTGTGTGACTAATGGCAAATCATGGCATTTTGCTTGCAGATTCATATTTCTCTTCATCCCTGTGCCAGAGTTTAAAGCAATGCTGTTTTGCTCTAATTATTTTCAAGATACTATGAATTTCGATCCACCAAACTAAGTGAATTACCATCAATTCTCGATTAATGTCTGAGCAATGTGATGTTCATCATATATATTGTTACTACTTTATCTGAATCATTTTTTTCCAGTGCACCGATATCCTAATAGATTGTCATTAGTATTTCAGCATGTGGGTTGCATATAGTATTTCTTCAGTATAATATATTTCAGCAATATTTAAAAGAAAACAATTTTATTCTTTTTTTTTCCTACTGAGTGTTACGCAGGGTTGGTTTGACCTCAGGTAGGTGGCCATGAAGGTCAGGAGTAGCAGATACGCCTATGACCTTGAATGAAATCAGTAGAGAGACTTTCCTAGCCATCAGCACCTATATGTGCCCTCGTCTGTCATCTTCCCCTTGACAGTCCCTGACTGCAATGCTCCATTTCCTTCCTGGCCCACAGACAGGAGTGTCTCAATATCCATTTGACTTCATTGTGTCTGTAATTATTTCTTTTTGACTCAGCTAATTGTGTTCACAACCTTCCCCTCTTCTTGACTTGGCAAAAAGTCCCTCAGATGGTGTTTAACAAAAGTGCATGTAACAAGAAACAAACTGTTTCTAGGGAGTGCTATTTACCTTTTTTATTTTCTGCTTTGTTAGCAATGCAGAGGTTTCATTAGCAAGGAACAAATGAATTGCAAAGACAGCTAATCCTACACACACACACACACACATACACCCCCACACACACACACACCCCCCACACACAAAACAGAGAACACAACCATGAGGAAGAATAAAGAAATGAGAGGTACCTTTGAAGTAATGGGGCTTCTCATTGCATCATTATTTTAATAGATTATATTCTAAATAATTGGTTGTCCAGTCACATAATAGAATTCTGTATTTTTTCCTTGTGAATCATGGGGGTCAAACATGTAGTTTACCACTATGATGAGATCGAGCCCTACAACATTTTTATTGGTTTATAAGACCCAGGCATTCCCATCAGAGGACTATCTTGAATGTAGAAAGAAATATCAAGAAATTATAAGGATTAATTTCCATGACAGTTCTATGACAAAGGCAGCAAAACTCAGAAATACATATGCAATGGTTGGGGCTCTTTGAGAGTGACCTCAGTATTGGAAGGCATACCTGCTACTCAACACTGAACTCAATTGTGAGATAATATTAAAGTAGAAATGTAATATATCCCCCAATCTTAGTGACAAGAAGAATTTCATACTGTACCATTGAACATAGAACATGCAACATTTCTAATCTTTGTGTCTAGAGAGGCCCTCCCTAAATATGGACCATTCCAGTCAGTAGGTATAGGATCCAGTGATATTTCTCCCACATTTTGAGGGTTGCATTCCACAAACTGCAAAGAGAATGAATTTTAAATCTACCAGACAATTGCATAATAAGCATTTCAATAAGCTGGTGTATGGAAGAGATTAGCACCTAAAATCTTTTGACTCCTAGCCATGATGATTCCTCATGGAAGTTACAACAAAGAAAATTTGGTTCATTATAATATATATACATAATAAACAAGAAAACAGTCTTCAACTGTGGAATCAGTTTTCATAGGAAGTGGTGAGATGCTCATTACCATAAAGCTGTAAGACAAAGACTAGATGACTGCAAAATATATGTCCATTGATTTATTCAGTCATGCATTTATCTAACAAATATTTATCGGGTTCCTGCCTATGTGTCATGGTGGGTTGAGCTAGAAAAATCAAAGATACATTCAACTCAAAAATTTTACAAACATTCTGGGGTCAGGGCAAGAATGGCAAATGCAGTAATTAATCAGTAATGTCTGAGGCAATGTTAAGTGTATGTGTTTTAAATACCTGAATCATCCATACCTTTTCAACTCAGATCATTTTTATCCAGTACCTGTATTGGGGTAAAACTATACACAGCACTCCCAATAGTCTCTCTATGGCTTCCTTTTCATCTTCATCTTTATTGTTCAGTAGTTACTTTTCCAGACAAATTGAGTCAGGAACATTGCTTTAGTGCTCTTGTTTGCATGGGAAGTTGTCAAGCTTGATCTGACCTGCCTTTCCATCAGGATTATAAAGGTGACGGATAGTCAATTTCAGGGATTCATGATCCATTTTACCATAGCGCTTCACCTTGCAGCTAAGTAATACAGCTGTGATAAAATCAGCCATAATCACTGCATCTTACTCAGCCCTACCACAGCTATAAATACTAGCTTCATAACAACAACAAAAAAAGCAAATGGAATGAGGATGGAGATAGAAGAAAGATGAAGGCAAATGTGAAGGTTTATTCATAGTGACTAATGGGAGAATGTGTTTATGGATTTTGCCCTATTCATTTTTCTGTAGAAAGAATGGGAATGTATATCACACAATCAGTGGAGTTTGCTTGCAGTTGATTCATCAATATCCATTATAAACATTTTATTATGTATTTACATATATTTAAAACTATTCTTAGCTCTATACATAAGGGACTGACTATTAAATCTCAGGCATACAGCTCTTATAATCTGCATAAACACATGCACACATAACAAACCTCTTGTGAGATATATATATATATATATATATATATATATAGACAATGATGTAAATATTAAATAGGGAGAAAACTGAAGAGGGTGATGAGGAAGTTTCACAGCCAAAATTTCACTCATTCATTCTTGAGCCAGAGAATGTTCTAGATGCAAAGGGAGAAGCAGTGATGGAAGAAGAGAAAAATAACTTACATTCTAGAGAAGAGACATCAAATAAATTAATTAAATAAAAAACTGCATAGTACTTTAGGGAGTGATGAGGGTTAAAAAGAACATAAAGAAATGACAGGGCATAGATATAATCAGGTGTGTGATCATTTTTAGAATCCACAGCTGATTATTTTAGACATTTTTCTGATTAGGGTGAGAGTTGAGTAAAGGTTTAAAATAAGTTAGAAACTAAGACATGCAAATACTTGGGAAGTGAAATACTAAGTGCAAAAGAACTAAGGAGAGATTGTGCCTAGTATGTGTGAAGATCTGTGAATAGGTTGGTATGGTTACTAAGACTTCAAGAAGGGGAAGACAAAATCAGAGAGGACTTCCTTTTAGGGTGGACCTCAAGACACTCATAAAGATTGAACTTTTTCTCTCTATTTTACTGGTGAATTTTGAACAGAAAAGTAACATAATCTGACTGAAAAATTTAAATAATCACTCCTGATATGAGAAGAATATATAATAAAGAAGCTTTGAGTCCAGTTAGGAGATGATTGCATTGTTCTAGACTAGAGAAGTTGGCAACCAGACCAGGTGGTAATGATGGTGTTGGTGAGAAGTGATCAGATTCTGGTAATTTCTTGAAGTAAACCCAAGGGGATACAATGTGGAATGAGAGAGAAAGAGAAGAGTCAATGAGAATAGCAAGCTATTGACCTCAGCAACAAGAAGCATGGATTTGTCATTAGGTTGGATGGCAAAACATAAGAAAAGTCTTGAAGACCAGGGGTTCCATTTTAGACAGGCTAATGTTAGAATTCTAGAAGGACTGAAAAGTTGAGATGTAAACTAAAGAAATGGATATATCAGAGAACATTCCCAGGAGAAAGTCAAGGCTGAAGTTTCAAACTTAGTTCTCAGAATCATATTAAAACCGTAGAGTAAAGGAGAAAGGGAAGAAATCCACTACAGAGTCCCAAGCATTCTACCTTTTGGAATTCTCTTCTGAAATTTGTAATTGACCAGCTTTGTATCCTAACTCCTCTGAGTAATTAGCCTCTAGGGTTCCCAATTTCTTCTTTCCTTAGATGAACTCTAAGGTAAAAACACATTAGGGGGAAAAAGTTTTGAGATTAACACAGTAAGATGTCATAATGTTGATAGCATTAACAACATGAAGAGTGACAAGAAAAAAATGTATTTATTGAACATTTACTAGATGTCAGACAAAATGCTCCACATTTCATGTATTCTTGATTTCTTAACCATCCCAATGGTGCATACTTGGAATTATCCCTATCATCATCATCATCATCATCATCATCATCATCATCATCATCATCATCATCATCATCATCATCATCCCCATTCTGTAGGTGTGATAGCAAATATTTTGAAAGTTGTCATGCCCTGGTGGCCTAGTGGTTTAGTTTACCAGGAACAGTCCACATACAACCCAAGGACCTCGGTTCAAGACCTGGGACTGGGAAACAACCAAGATGAACAACTAAATAAATGGAGTGCTTCTTCCTCCTCTCTCTCCTTTCTACTTGCCTGCTGACTTACATTCCTGCCTGTGTCTTTCCTTTAAAAAATTAGCTTTGAAAGTTAAAGAATTCCCTGAGATTTTATACTGAGCAAGGCTAACCTGATTTCAAAGTTGGGTCTCTTACCAGTGATCATTTCATTGTGGTCCTGCTCCTTTTCATGAAATACAGTTTCAGTCCTTATGATTCTGTCTTTTTTTCTGTCATTAGCAATCATTTATGTACTTCAACTCTTCTTTCACCACTCTTTCAGAACTCTAAGTGTGCTTGTTAGTAAGATTCTATGATGTGGGTTTTAACTGGGACACTCAAAATTGAATTTGAATCTACTTATTGGCTTTGTCATTGTGGGGAACTTACTTGTCTGAGCTTCAAATTCCTTATCTGCCAAGTGGGGATAATAACAGCTACAGAAATGATATTTAACCACATGATGATGAAGAATTAAGCAAGAGCATGTGTATAAATTACTAGTAAGAGTACCTGGGACAAGCACACAGTGAAAATTGGTAGTTCCTCAATTATTATTCTCCTAATTGTTATTTGAACAGCATATTGCCTTCTACCTACTCACCATTCTTTCCAAAGCTGTAACCAAATGACAGCACTTTATCTTAATCTAGAAAGCGGGTCTTGCCCCCTTTCTCTCTCCTCTAGAAATCTACCACCTGCCTCCCTACCTCAAGCAGATTCCACATTCAGTCTTTATGCAACTCACACTTTGGTTTCCCATTATCCCCTATATTATGTCATCTTTCATCTTGTAAGGATTCTAAGTGTGTTATAAATCCTTGTAACAAAGCCATAAGGCAGATTGACTTGGTCACAGAACACATTACAGGGAGAAGCAAGGTCTTTATCATCATTTTCTTCAATATTGAATATTTACTGAATTTATATTATAGATTGGGTACTCACAAAATGTAATACAAAGCACTGACATTACCATTGCCCTCTGGAAGCATCTATTTTAAGCACAAGTCTCTTAAGTCTCACATTACTGACTTGAGTCCCTTCCTTATCACTGAACCTAGATACCCAGCAAAATAGCTTCATAAATAACCTGGATTGGGTAAATAATTTCCACGATATTTATTTTATCACTACTTATTTACCCACAGTTCATGCTGAATTATTTTCATTGGATGGAATATATATATATATATGAAATTAATGAAACTTGCAGAATTGTGAAATTAGACTTCCCGTGTTGCGATTTCCTTTCTTCTTTCAGCATTCCTCAGACTGCTCGATTTCATTTCATTCTTCTGTTCTTTGCTAAATTTGAGGGTTAACAATCAACTCCCATAGGTTTCTCTCATTCCATTCACCACCATGATGATTTTTTTTTGTCATATACTCTTTTATAGCCTATTTGTTTTGAAATGTATCATTGCCCTCTGCCATCTTCCACTCCATTTCCCTCAGGTTTCCATTTCATGTTTCAGTTTGTTTTATTTGTATTTTCTCTTCAAGTTTCTATCCTATCCAGTGCAATTTCCCTACTGGGCTATGCAATCCCCATTCTTATTCCCTGCAGCAATTTCAGAATTCAGTGTCAAAATCTTAATGACATAATGTAACTTAAAGATCTTGCTAAATGTGAATAGGTTAACTAAATGTTGCTTGTTATTTTACTATTTTAACATGAAGAGGAACATGATGAGAGGCAGGAAATATAAAGATGAGCAAGAAAGAGAAATAAAACATCTTTGGGAAAGAGAAAGAAAAAGATTATTACTGATTATTGCTGGATTTAATGACTTGATAGGAGCAAATGCAAAATCTCCAAAGTACGTTATTATAAAGTGTGAATGCACTTTCCACATTGACAAATAAGGATTTCAGGAAGATATCAAAAGTGTTTGTGTATGAACTTAAAAGTGTTGGTGAGCACGAAAGAGTTTGTTTCAGATCACTGATGTAAATCTAAGCCATTTGTGCAGATGATGAAGTCTAAACTTCCAAGATGGAAGCAGCAGGGTCTTGGAATGGTGAGTTAATAGTATGAACCCATTGTGTCTCTATAACTATAAAAGACAGATGGTATGTCCATTTAAAAACCTGTAACAAAACTGACAAAATAGTACTTTGAAGACTAATGTTGCCAAAATACAAAATACACGTGCTTAAATTCATGATATTTAGAATGCTTTTTTTTTTTTTTAAGGTAGGAAGGCAGGTAGGCTGTAGGCAGGGAGAAAGAGAGAGAAGAATTGTTTATTACTTTGTTCCATCTGGTTTTTGTTCCTGGCCTCAGATCTAGAATCTAGGTCCTTGGATTTTATATGGACTACACCCCAGCTGCCAACTGAGCATCCGAGCCCCTAGGACGTGCCTAGATGCCTTTATTTTAAAGTAAAGGTGCAGGTAGGAATGAAGATGAATAAGCAGACAGGCAGGAAGAGCGAGGAGGAAGAAGCACTTTTTTTTCATTTTTATTGGTTGTTCACACTGGGTGCTACTCCTCAGATTTGAGATTTGAATTCAGGAGTATGTGACTTCTCCTTTGGAGGCCATTAACCTAAATGCTGCTGCACCTGGTTACCCCTAGACTGACTACATTTAACAGTAAGAGTGAAAAAAGCAGCCCAATGTAAAATTTTTATTTCAGTTCTTAAAGATATACATATACTGAGATGGGTTGTAATTATAAATATATGAGATCAATAAATATATGTTCTTCAAAAATTGGTCCATGGAAAAATAGTTCACCTGTGGTTAATAATTTGTGAGAATAAGAATTTAGAATTGTTTGGACTACAACAGCATTTCTGAAAGTGTTTGATGTATCTTACTTTTTATTTTGAAACTTCAAGAAATCTGTATGTTTCGTTTCTCAACCTTATTTGGCCATGGGGTCTTTTTCATGTGTGTGGAACATCTTATAAAACTTGAATTCAACTGAAAACCTTTAGGAATGATTTCCCTATATTAGAGATACTACTAAAAGTTGAAAGATCAAAGATCTATATCTATATCTATACTCACTATATATTTATGGAGTATATCTATACTCCACAATCATAAACACTGAAAATGTGCATATATTCAAGCAAACTGTTAAGAGTTTATATGATCCACATATAAAGAAATATTTAGCATGAAGACACATTTAAGCCTTCATTTGAAACTTCAAGAAAATCAATTGACCTTTGATTTAACAGCCTTGGCAACTCAGGGCAACTAGTGAGTTCATTATGGCCCAGTGTGTAAATATTTATTGTCTAACAATTTTAATGAAGTATCTGAAGCTGGGTGTCTCAAAGCAGAGATGTGAATAATTCAAGGATAAGCACTGCACAATTATTTTTAATAGAAAGTAACTGAAAATGGTAATTCTTCATGTGAGAATACAATCAGATGTATCCTGGAAAAGAATTTTTAAAATGACAATAATTTAAACATAAGATACCAGAGGTTAGAGAAATGTGAAAAATGTGGTAGCTTTTACCCAGATTCCTAGGGGAGCTGTACATTTCTCTAATGTCATAGGTGGTTTTGGTGTTAAAATTGAAGATTTATGGGACCAGAGCAACAAAATAACAATGGAGACTATCAATACCAGTTTTAATATATTTTGAATAAAAGGCCCGAAGACTCTGCCTCATTGGCAAGCCCCATGTGCCATGGTAATAGAGATGAATATCACATGGTCTCTAGTGGAAAACTATTTTGTCAGTGAACTTGAACTGAACTGCATTGATTCCAACGATCACAGGATCTGCTCTAAATATTAGAAAAAGGAATGAGATGCTCTGCTTGATATTATCATGTCTCCAATGTGAACTTAATTCAGATTTAATGCAATTACTCTGTGTTGATTAAATCTCAAACTGTTATTAAAAACTGAATTATTGAGGTTTACCATTTATATAACAAGTTTGGCCTTCTACATTGCACCATAAACCTTAATCATTATGTTGGCAATAATCGCTTTGTGGTTATTTAACATAAATAATTACTTCAGCTACTAAAATGAGATGATGCAGCATTACGTTGTCCCCGCAACTTGTAGGATGGCATTGCTATTTCTGCCTGAATTACTTAACTCTTAGCAAGCTGTTCCTCTCTCTGCTCCCACCTTGTGAATACTAAACAGAATAATGTTATGAATTTAGCCAGAGCTAAAGCTAACTCTCTGCCACATCCAAATGTGAATTGACTATCCATTTAGAAACTGCCACTCAACCCTTAAAGCTCTTTCTTTGACGATGATAGAGACTTATCAGAACAAGTGAAACCTTTGATGGTCAAGAGTCAGGATCAAGAAACTAGCTGTTTTGCCATCTTGATTGTAAATTTATGCTCTATTCCCCATGTTTTCACTAAGTAGTAAGAAAAAGAAACATCTTGTGAATGTGTTATTTGTTATAGATATATAGCAAATATTTATGCAGGGGTGTTTAAGGACACATTTTGTGCCTGTGCTCAAACCCTTTCACCTGGTTCCACCCTGCCCTTGCAAAATAGGGACACCCCTTCAAGGATGCTGTGGGATGTAGGGATGCTTAGGATTTTTGGTCTTGCTGTCATTGCATTTTTGTACACAGGGATTCAGTTTAAATGGAAGCTCTGTCACTCATTTATTGATGTCTTTGGAAAGACTGTTTGAGTCTGTTGAGTCCTGTTGTCTCATCTGCACAATGTGCATCGCCATGCCTACTCTGCAGAGTTGATGGAGGGTATGGGGTGAAGTGTCACCACCAGGTACAGCAGTTGGCATCTTGTTCTTGCTCACTCAATGGCAGCTGTATTTTCCATTATTGATGGTGGGTCAATTTGACAGGTAAAATAGTTTTTGTGTGCAAATAACTTTTGATAGGGATGTGGTGTCCAATTTGGTATATTGCATGAGAAATTATCGAAAAGTGATAGACATGCTACCACCTAGCAACCATGTTCTACTGCAGACATGTTCAATCAACCACAGTAAGCTTGAGCACAGCCTTAGCATTTCTCTCACACTCGTATTCCAGGGAGCTAGTATAAATCAATGGCTGTTGGGATGGAATACAATCCAATTTGTCATCTAATGGCTGAACAGTGACTTTAGACAGAGAGGTCACAATGTGTAGAAGACATGAGGAACAAAGAGGAGGCACTGTTGTCAAAGGTCTGGAAGACTGTGGTGCTGGGACCCATTTGATAGCTCAGCATAACAGAACCTGTGCATGTCTGGGCAGAGATCTGACACATTTGCCAGTATGTAAGTGATTTCTATGCCAGATAATGTGCACATGCCAGCCACAACGAGCACATTTCCAAGGGCAGTGATGTACTTAGCAATTTGTGTGTAAGTGATTTACCTCTGTTTGGCAACCCATTTCATAGAAAACCCAAAGATTGATTTCTAAAAGGCAGTGTGCAGATGGATCTGACATTGATTTAAATATGGGTGTCTGCTGACTCACCATCGCTAATTTCCAGATCCTAGCCTCTCCAGACCCTGGTATAGATTTTTCTTGGAGTTGGACACATCTAACATGAGATAATCCCCTCAGTAGAGGCCAGGAGAAATTTATAGCACCCTTTTAGGTTTGATAAAAGCACACTCTTTTCTCAAAGGAGAAGTCTTCTTATCTTAATGCTGAACTCACACACCATGAATTGTAAGCCTAGACACATAACCATTTAAAGGATGCCACCAAATATCAAGGGAATGATGTTTCACAACACTGCAAAGTCCTTGCAGCTGTGATGGCCTCTAAACTCTCAGACCCAATCAAATTACCGTCCCCTTGGTGTTGTTCAGATGGCAGGAGTTGAGGTTCTGTGAGCATGCCAAGCAGAATATCAAGTCAGAATACTTCACTGATGTGCCAAGAGCAGTGAACTTTTCTTTGGAATTTGAGAGGGGAGGGTTGGCACTATCTGCTTCCGTCTAATGGTTCTGCTGGGGACATACAGCCATTCTCCATGAGGCTAAAGAGAACCCTAGACTTTGAGAACCAAGATATGATGAGGGGGCTTGGTCTGCTCTGGATGGGCCAGATCTAGATTCTGGGCACTAAAAGATTAGGGCCCTGACAATTTCACCAAGAGCTGGGTTGTTATGTTTTAGATGAAGCCAAGAACGTACACAGTACATCCATTGTAGCAGATTTGCATTGTATAGAGGAACAGGGTGGGAGGTATATTTGATTAACCTTAAAATGTTATGACTTTAATAGATGCCTCAAATCTTGAAGCATAGATGTTATCCCCTCTTGGTTTTGTTGATTCCCAACTTAACCAGCTTGAGGGGAGAATTAGTTCCACAAAATAGGCTAGTTTTTTTTTTTTTAATTTGTCTTAACAAATAAGCATTATGTTCTTTATGATTGAAACTACATCTGGAACCCTGAGTTCAATTCTGAACAGATCACTGGAGTCGGGATAGTGACAAATGGGCTGGTTCAAATTGCTGTAGCATCTCCGTATGATGAATATTGATGAGAATGGAAATATTTAGCATAGAGAAGACTCAGGATACTATTCTAAAATAATTGAAACTATATCAAACAAGAAAGGTGTTAGCTTGATTTTACATAGTATAACTAATGCCCATGACTGACAGTTATTAGGAAACAAATTTTGTCGAAGAGGAGGAAAAACCTAGTCTCTCAAGTCAAACTAAGATAAGAATGATGCTTGTGCCTTGCTAGGTAATCTTCTGTTGATGTGATTGAGTAGATACCTTCTGACCACCTGTCAGAGACATTTCAAAATGTCACTGTTTCCAATTGATAGGTGTCTTGAATATTAAATGCAATGAAATTAAGCAAATCTCAGCAAATTGCTATCTTGACTTCGACTCAAACAGGCTAATGTAAAGGAGGCTAACATTTAATTCTGCAGAGGCTGGCAAGAGAGAGAAACTTGCTGCTGGTGAATTGAAGCTAGAGGATTAAAGTACAGTACAAAGCACAAAGAGGGATAAATAGTTAAAGAAATGTCTTTGGATGCTTTCCAAAGTCAGTGGCCAATGATGGAATGTCTCCCCCAGTCAGTGGTGAGTTTCTGCCAGCTGGCACAGCAAAGTGGTGGGAAGCCATTTGGTTCAACAGGAAAAGGAATCCTGAAGATTTGTGTGTGTGTGTGTGTGTTATTTGTGTGTGTGTGTGTGTATATGTGTAGCATGCAGAGTGAAAGTAGTTTCTAAGAAATTAAATAGCCAAAGAAGAGAATTGAAGATGAAGAAAGGTCAGCAGTAGAAAGGTAGGCCGCAAAAAGATTTTTAAAATGAATCTAAAAGGAATGAATAGAATACACATGGAAAGGAGAGAGAAGAGGAAGCCAAATTGGCTCTGACTCAAGTGACAGAGGGAAAATTTATGTGAATGGAGTTATCAATACTACGTCTTCCAACCAATGGGTCCACTGGAGAACTGTTTCTGCTGGGACTCGTCTGCAAATACTTACTCAGCATGTTTACCCTCAGTTTCTTTATCATTCCTGATCTAGACAGAATTAAGAAGGAAGAGGATGTGTTAGCCTGTCCCCTTCCTCTTTTAGATAGGTCATTGATAGCTCAGGAATAGGTTCCATCAAGAGCCCCATATCCTGGGCCTGTGTTTTTGAAACTACTCCGCCACTAGGGTTCTCACTATCTATCCTGATCCCAGCCAAGCAACTCTTTCCTTTAGATAATGTGTCCTCCTATGGCTGCTCTTCTTGTACTCTTTAGCGGATTACCACAGAATGGTCTCATGCTTTCAAAGCAGGCACTTTATCTTCCACATAGTACTATGACGAGCTTTCCATGTTCTGTACTAATGAGACCAGGTTAGACATGTCTTTGGATTGTTTCTCCGTCAGTCAAGCAATGGGCATTTGGACAGGTATTTTTCTTAAAAACACGCCCCATCTCTCATTTTCCGAGACAGAGTAGCTCTAATCATGGATAGCAAATCAAGTCAAAATGAAGTTTGGTTGGATTTGGGAAAATGGCTATGAGTCTTTGTCACATGAGGATCTAATAAATCGCCATCTTTCTTTCCAAATACATTTCATCTAGTTTAAGTAATATAATCTACCCAAGCTTGGATTATGCATCTGAGTGGGGTTTTTTTTTGCAACAACAGAGACATATGAAAAGGGTATTAAAGGTCTCCAACACTTTGAGTTTTCAGGTCTCCTCTGTGTCATATGCATTCTGGAGCATGAGTTAATTTTTAAATGGGAGAAAAAGAAAAATTATTGCTAGCATTATGATTTCGAATAAGGTTTAAAATAGCAATAATCCCCATGAAAACAGTTGTTATCATACTTAATGCCCATTTTGTCAGTATGTTAACCTTCCCTGGCTCTGCCTTGGGCCATTAAACGGCCAACCATTTGTTAAGCTCCAAGCAAGCAATTTCAGGGGGAATATTGCTGAGCTCCTTTGCTAAGTAATGCACCTGAGAAGACAGTGATAAACTACACAAGTTCGCATACATATTCGCATCCCTATATATACTTCCCCTAAGTCCTTCCTTTAGGAGACTCTTGCCTTATAATTACTTCCAGAACAATCATGGCAGTTCCACAGCCATTCTTACTAATCTGGGCCACCTAAGACTGGGCCTTCAGACACCTACTCTTGTTTCTCCAGCCATTTTCTCATGTCCAACTGGCATCAATATTTTATTTTGCTTTGTTTTTTAAAGGAAAGGTGCAGACAGGAATGAAGGCAAATTGGTAGGCAGGCAGGATGATAGAAGAGGAAGAAGCATTTATTTATCTTATTTTGTTGTTCATCTTAGTTGTTCCCCCAGACCCTGGGTCCTTGGGATTTATGTGGACTATGTCTGGTGGCCTCATCTGCTGGGCCACCAGTGTGCACAGGCATCATCGATGTTTAAAGTGTTTGACATTTTAACTCTGACCCTCAATTATAAAACATGTCTTTAAAATACTCAAAGGACATAACTAAGGCAGTATGCAAGTGATGTTACTTGCAAAGAAGAGCAAAACAGCAAAAGAAAGGAATTTGATATTTTAACACCCAGGAATATCTCTCTTAAATAAACACATCTTTTAATAATCAACTTCTGTGGTTATTTATTATTAAATGCATCCAGTGCTTTCTACCTACTATCTCAGTTGTGTTCCAGAGACTAACTACTTATCAAGTGCATTATCATGATTTTTAAACATCTTTGTTATTTTACATTAGGTATAACTTTATACTATGTTATCACAGACCAGCAATTAGTCCAGAATTATGCATCTCTTTTTGGGATAGGATTTTCCTAATTAGTGAAAGGAACTTGTAACTATCTTTCCTTCAGGGAAAAGCTATTTGAACCCAATCTCATTCCAGAGAAAAAAGAATCCAGGTAGGTTATGTAAGTTTTGACATAATTAATCATTTCATTAATGAAATAATTAGACCTCCTTAATCAAAGATGCAACTTCTTCCTTAAAGCCTCATTTGAAGAATCAAATGGGCGTAACAGTAGGAGGTACAGAGATTGGTTCAGAAGAGACAGGAAAAATTTTAATGAGGGAGAAAACTTTTCTCATTAAACTTCTAATTTTGTAAAGCTCTATTCTATTTTTAATTTTTACTTCCCATCGTCATTTTCGCCATAGTTAACATTGTTAACCACTAATATCAGATGAGTGCCATATATAATGCATGTGAGAACAGAACTGTAAATTGTTTGCCAGGATTATTGTTAGCCCTTGGTTTCTTTTATTGACAGAAAGAAGTGTGAGAGAAAATTCTGTAAATTCAGAGATAATCCTAGACTCTTCAACAACCTTGGCCTTCAGCTGCCTCAGCAACCCAACATATTCAGCCTGGGAGGGCCCAATTAGAACTCAAAAACAATGGAAGCACTAAACTTGATTTTCCCTCCAGCATCTAAGATTCACATGAGAAGGGGATTAAAGTTCTGAGCAAGTCTCAAACTCACTTTTTTCTAAGTACTTGAAATGCAGTCATATTATAGATAGAAGTGAGTTCATTCATATATGGTTATCAGTTATCTGCATAAATGGCCCTTTTTATTACCATTTTGTGGTCCAGATAGTTTCCTGACTTAGTGTTTCATGAATAATTCTCCAGTGTGAGGATAATTAAAACTGACATGTGGAATTTCTTCAAATTTAGTAACACACACATACATATTAACTTCTTAAACAAATTCAATATATGTTTCACTGATACTAACTTTTAATGAATGTCTCAAGATCAGTTATAAAATATCCACGAATAATAAGATATAAAATCTTGGTGCACCCTGGTGGCTCAGGTGTTAAACCTGTGCCTGGGGTGCAGCCCACGTACAACCCAAGGACCAGGGTTCTTGACCCATAAGTGGGGAGGGGGCATCGACTAAAATGAACAACTAAATAAATAAAATGTTTTCTTCCTCTCTCTTTGCTCCTGTCTGCTGCCTGCCTGCCTTCCTCTTAATAAAAAAAAGGATATAAAATTTACCAATAATTTTTCATAAATTAGAGCAGATTTAAGGGTGTGCCTTGGTGGAATAGTGGTTTGGTCAGTGTTCCTTGGCCAGCATGGTCTACATGCATCCCAAGGACCTGGGTTCCCTGTCTTGGGGCTGGAGGAAATAATGAAGTTGAACACCTAAATAAAATAAATGAAAATGCTTCTCCTCTCTCTTCCTGCCTGCTGGTCTTCATTTCTGCCTGTACCTTTCCTTTAAAAACAAATATATATTTAAGGCAATCCCTCTAGTAATGCCTTCGTATTCCTTTCTGTTATGGTACATTTTCTTGAGTAGAACGGTGTAGAAAGGCAGGTAGTCAAAATGTGTAGAATTCTTGGTCCCTTTTTTGAAATGTGGCTTGTGTACTGAGGCCATTTCATTGACTGAAAAATAGGGACAGTGGTACTGAGGTGCTGAGATGGTATGAGGGGCTGCTGAAGGGCACCTGCACCAGGAGAGAGGGCCTTCAGCAGGTGGCAATATAGATTAGGGTTCTCCTTTGTTCCTTTCTTGCTTCTCTTTAATAGCTGCCCTGGGATGTTAATTCTAGATGAAATATCCTCATTATAGAGTGCAGAGATGAAGTGACAAAACCTGCTCTGAGTCTATGCACTTCCAACAGCCCCAGAGTCTTAAGACACTAAAGGAAAAAAGACCAGTTGACCAGGGAGAAAAGAACTTTGACACTCCTTGCAATCTCAGAATCTTAGTGCAAGTGACAAGTCCCCAAGGTGTCAGGGTACCAGCCGGCATGCAGACAGGCCCCGAGCCACCGGTGAAAGTGTTTTTGTGACCCGACTCTGCATTTTCCATGGCTAGGGCCTCTGTGTCTTGATCTCTCTCCTGGACTCAGCAGAGTGGAGCTGTATTGAAAGCTGTTTTTGATTCAAGCCTAGGAACACATTTTTTCTTGCTCTCTCTTGCCTTTTGTAACTTTCCCCACTACCTGGGGCTTTTCCACACAGCCTTCTTGTATGCAGGTTGGGTTTCAGAGACATGGATTTTTTAAAGTTTAATTTAATAATAGGCTGGCACTGCAAGAGCTCATGCTCATGGTCATGTGTGCAGGAAGAAGCAAGAACGGGGTTTGCCCCAGGGCGGGGTGCATGCTAAGAGCCAGGGATGAGTCTATCAGTCTGATAGAAGATGTATTGCTGAATAGAAAAATCTATACCCCTATTAAAATATTGACATCCCTCTTTCATTATGCATCTGTCTTTCTAGAGCACACCTATAGGCAAGAGGGAGGGTGCATCTCTCTTTCCCATCTGTATAAAAAAACCCTTCTGACTGCAAGCCCTGAGAGAGACTCTCTCTAGGAGAAATCAGAACTGAATCAGGTATCTTAGCTGTTGTTAGTCTGTATTCCATCACTGATGAGAGTTGGTAAACACTAACCCCCCTGCTTTACAAACAAAACTAGAAAAAAATTTAAAAATCACCAGTGACTCATGAAAGTTTGACAGGTGAAAGAAAAAAAAACGTTGTGTTTCTACATTTTAAACTCTGTCACATTATAATGCATTCTAGTCAAGGCTGCTTCAACATTTTAAAGAGCTTTTCCAAAGGATGTATTTCTGAAGGTGCATTAGCATGTGCAAATGAAGATTCTTCACATACTATGCAATAGCTCAGGGAAAAATATGAAATGGAAAAAAAAGGCAAGCCTTAAAATGCATATCTTCTTCTGGACTTCAGTAGATAGTAGTGCCTTCGTCAAGTTTCCCTTGCCTATTTCTCTCTGGGAAGGGTTCATTCATTTCAGCATAACCAAATCTTGGGTAAGGCAATTCTTACCTAAAATGATTCATTTGGTTCATTTTCCTCCACAGATGACAATGTTGTTCTAATGAATGTATTTCTTCCTTCTCCTATAGATTATCCTTGAACAAATCAGTAGTATGTGTTTTAATGACTCAGCACCCCAAGCTATGTAAAAATCAGAAATCAATCTCCAGTGTATCTAGGCCATGATATTATGCTGTTTTTTAACCCTCAAATATAGCCATTATTTTTCCTGTGAAGGGAAACTACAGATGTGGGAGAGCCTGTCTGCAGAAGATGGAGCTGAGACGTTGTCTCCTGCCCCCACCCCAGTATCATGGATGTTCTTGCACACAAGGCATGATTGCTTGCATGGTTGAATGAAGGTTTTTTTCCATCAGAATCTTTAATTTTACATAAATATCCTTCTTGTTACCCTCATACCTCTCTGCTTCCCCCTCCCGCCACCCTCCAAAAAGTGTTGAGGTAAATCTATTCAGTGCAAACTCTTTCATCTCTAATAATCTAATTAAGAGAACCATTTGGGAGTGGAGATGAATGCTCAGAGATAATAGACATACAGCCACCAATCCTTCTCACAAGGCAGGATTTGATGTATTATGATCATTTTATTTTTTTCTCCTCACGAGGTCCTCTCTTCCCCATTGTCTCAGTCTTTTCAAGAATAAAGGCATGAAAACAAATGCACTGCTCTTTTGTCCCAGGTTGCCTTCAACTTTCTGTATAAGACTTGTTAGCAACATCACTAATGTGCATTTCCCATCATATTTTCAGTTTCAATATAAATACAGTAATGATATTTACAAGTACAGGGCAGGAGTGCTTTGCATTAAGAACACCTATGAAAAAAAGTAAGAAAGAACCTAAGAATGTATTCATCATCAACATGGAACTGACTTAACAAGCCTGTCAAATTTGCTTCTAATTTCATATTCTACAAGTGAAGAGTTAGAAATATGTTGTATTTGGGCTGAGATTGTACAAACCATACACATAAAATAAGAAACACTGCTTGACTAAGGAATTCTTGAAGAATCTTTACTCCTCCTTCAAAACTCAGCTCTGAAATTTCTTCTTCAGCCAGGCTCTATTGATGATCTACCCAGGATGAACAAGATGTTCCTTCCTCCCTAAAGTCCCTTGTCTGTTTCTGTGTTTGGACTCTGTACATGATACTGACATGTGGTATTAAAGCGTCTCTCTCTTACATGCAACTCTAAGATGGTTGGTTGTAATGATAGGAACCAAGTTAGATTAACCTGTACAGCTGCAATGAAATCAGGTCTTAGTAAAGGTTGCTGAATTAGATAGATTTGTTTTAAAATAGCCAAATCTCACCATGCATTGATATGTGATATTGTATATCCAAAAAATATTTGCTCGTAAATCTCAGGAGTGTATTTTGAAAAGGGAAATAGAGCATTATCATCTTTCTTTTAGGGGCTAAAATTTGGCATGCTAGAAGTGTGAGACATTAAATCATTTTGTGCAAAATAAGCACTTTTAAATCTATGGCTTAGCTTTCAACAATTTTATAGGGAGATATGTATATGGATATACATGTATATGTGTGTATATATATATATACATACATATATATATATATATATATAAAAATAAAATGATTGATCATCACTGAGGAGTCTCCCTAATATCAGGAAGGTGATAAATGCTAACTGATCCATCCCAAGGCATTCTGAGGGTTGCCAAGAATTATGAAAAACAATTTACCTTCTGGTTGTATTTAGAATACCTGCCATCTATGTCAAGACTAGCATGTCATCAGGGCCAGCTGAATAAGGTGCATCTATTAAGATGGCAGCAACAATCCAGAAAATATTCATGGTCATCACTGACCTGAAACCCCTGCCTCCACTGCATAAGGACATCAGCATATTTCAGACAGGAGAGGACTTTATCTCTACTCCTTTTCATGCTTTCTATTTTCTGTGAAAATTCAGAGTCATCTGACAAAGCAGCAGACGTTGATTTGAAAGCTCATTCCTGATACCAGCTCAGAATCCATATGTTTAAATATATGCCTGAACTTGTTACCGGAAGGACAGCCCACATCAATGATTTTCTTCCAGGTCTTTTAATGTGTGGACAGTTTGCACTGCATCCCATCCCAAGTCATATGAGAATTCAGAAATAAAGTCACAATCTTTCCTTTGCATTTCAGTGGATCATAGGCAAGATGATGCTTCTTCCAGATAGAATCCTAAGCTAATTAAGGGTGTCTTAAGCGAATTAAGAGTCATTTCATGATTTGCGTCCACCATCCACAACTGCTTTACATGATATGGAGGACACAGGTTGTCCAAAACAACCATGGACATTTTGTTCATTGATCAAGTATCCTACTGGTAATCACAGACAGAAAATAAGGTTCTTCACCCACAGCCTCATGTATTTATTAATGGATCTTGATTTCCAGATTTGCTCCTGGGATATTTTATGCTCACCACCACCCCGCATTGTGTTCTCAGGTGGTCTCACATGACCTACCAGACTGCTGATCACACACTGTATGAACTTACACCGCCTCTTAATGAGACAACTGCAGGGACTATGAGGAAACCAGGGAGGAGGCAGGGATTTGCCTTTGAAAACTGCTTTCTCTGGTGAACTGTTCTCCAGAATTTTTCTCTTCACTATTGCAGGAGAGTGGAACCTCAAACA
This sequence comes from Solenodon paradoxus, assembly GCA_004363575.1. NCBI lineage: Eukaryota > Metazoa > Chordata > Mammalia > Eulipotyphla > Solenodontidae > Solenodon > Solenodon paradoxus. Next base: position 96,623 of record RJWH01000865.1, read on the forward strand.
AAACCTTGAATATTCCTATTTAAGATTTGAGGTTAAATAGAATACACACACACATACGCACACATACACACATCATATACATACATATATGCACACATATATATATTCATATACATATACATTTTTCCATGATTTCATATAAATAATAAATCCAGAACCATTTGACAGTATGGTTGATAGTTAAATGAATGTAGTGTAGCTGGCAGTTCAACCTTTATTACTATCTGTTGTCAAGAACCTGAACAAATGCTGGTTGTTGTTAATCCACCAGTATCTAAAACCTAAGACCCCATTCTGCAAAATTTTAGGTATTCGGACTATAACATTGAAATCATTCATGGCTTGTTAAATATTTCTTAGACCCAGAATCAATAATAAAATAGAGAAACAGTATTTGTTATTATTGTTCTTCTTTTTTGGAGTCTTACTAGGCATCCACATGGAATTGCTTGACCTTGAGTTGTCTTCCACAATCACAAAGCAAAAGCACCCTTGATGCATAATGGCTCCACAAAGAATGCATACGTTTTTAGCTTTAGGTATAGGCCTATGAACTGACATTAGAATTGGATCTTTATGCAAACTCATTATTCTTAGACCTAGGAACACTTGGCCTTAGCTATTTCGGGCTAGTGGGGTTCATAAAGACACAGAGCCCCTCCATTACTACTCACTAGAAAAACAATCAATTACTAATCATGTATATCATGCTTTCTACTCCCTGACCCTTGATTTCAGCAATTCTGGCCCTGGCTCTTTTAGAATAAAAGTAAAATCAAGGAAGGACAACATTTAGGTGACAATTATATTGCTTGCAAGTATTTGCTAAAATGGAACTGTTGGTAGTGAGTTTCTCCACAGCCATAGCTTCACGGTGAGGCACACCGCTGTAGTGGAATGATGCAGTGTTCCTTCAATACAATTAAAAATATTTAAAATAAAATAAAAAACTAACAAAAGATGTGCTGATTTGATCTAAATGTACACATTGTTTGAAGACCCAAATGACAGCAGCACGTGTCTGGCTGATCCCTGCACTTGGCTAGGAGTCTTAGTTTAAACCTCATGTAAATCACTCTGTGATAGAAATGTTTTCCTTCCTTTCTCCCTCTATTCACACCTGGCTGTGAAATATTTCCCAGTTGCTGTTTCCACTCATCTTCGCCCCCAGCAGGGTGTCCTCCTCGCTTTAGAGGTTCTGTTAGATTCGTTCCACTTTTCTAAAGGCTTCAGGACAAAACTTGCCCTGCTTGTGACAGCTTACTGGCCTGGAGGGCCCTTATGCAGAAGAAGGTAGTCTCTGGCAGCAGTTGCTATGAGCATCCTAGTGAAGCCCAGTCTCTGCGTGAAAACATGGCCATTTAGGACTCATGTTTTATTCTGTATCCACCATTTTTGTCTCCCTCTGAGCACCTTTCTTCTGAGCTGTTCCTTCTCTGACTTGCTCACAGCTTCTCACTCTTCCAGGGACCCAGACCAGGTTTCCTCTCTCTGGGTATTTGTTCATGTCTGGTTCCAGAGGACCTGCTTGCTCTTCACACACTGACCCCCTTCTAGAGCAATCCCCTGTGTGTCTCAGAGGTGGGTGGAGATTCTTTCCTTGCAATAGGAAACTCCTAACTGGTTAGCGAAGAAAAGGTCCTGGATTTGGGTTTCCTCAGATTGAATGGCCCTTCCACTATACTTCCATAGCTCTGGTCCCTGGTTCTGGTGTGGGACTTTTTCAGTAGTTATCCATAGGTTGATTCTTTTCACTTTAGACACCGAAGTTCTTCAGGGTAGGACCTTGACCACTGAATATTTGTCTTAGCATAATGCCACGTGGTGGTGTTCAAGGTTCATGGGCATTCCTAGGTCACAGCATTAGGTAGTGATCATTTGGGCTTGTACCTTTAACTCTTTCCATAGCCATCACCAAGGGCTTTAAAGGATCAGGAAGTTGACAGTCCTCTGGGATGACAGAGACCAGGTTAGATTTCTTCCATCTCTGTAGGTTTGGAATACAAAAAGATATGAGCAGGGCTGACATGCTTTTGAAAGAAAAAGTGGGGCTGAATCAGATACATTAGAATATATCACATCATACAAAAGTCCAAATGGTAAATTATGTTATTTTCTGTTTTTTTGGGTTTTTTTTAATCCAATCACTCGTTCTATTCAGTGGTTTATTCACTACCTTTGCTGTCTCTTTGACTGAAAGTGTGTTCTGCCACATGGGTGTTTCTGGGCCAGATTAGTTTTCCCTGGCCTATAAGTTTGTTTGGTGCCCGTATAAGGAGCTTATCCTCACTTACAGTCAGGGTAATGGGAAGAAAAATACAAAACAAAACAGGACCTACCAATGACATACAGCTAAAGGACAGAGAAAATGTATATTGAAAGATGAATTATATTCTGGATCTCATTTTATTACCAGTCCCTGTCAATTATGTGGTGGGAGAAAGGATGTTGTTTCATAGAATTTTATAGATTTCTGAGCTAGAAGGCACCTCAGAAATCACCTAGCACAATCCCCTTATTTTAGAAATGAGCAAACTAAGGTTAGGTGAGGTTAAGTGGCATGTGCAGGAGGGTCATAATTAACAGACCAGGGCTAGAATCCAATTCTCCTAACTATCATCACAGTGACACCCTCCTCTCTGTGCAGGCTTTTCTTTTATTCGCCTGTGTGTCTGCTCATCATTCAGTGACTTAGAACCCATGATTCTCTTTCTTCATCTTTAAAATTCACTTCAGCAAAGTGACTGGTATCATATTTTTACGTAATAATGAAACCTTAAGATTAGGGCATTTTGAAACAAAACATATAAAGGTCTCGAAATATAGAAATAAAGAAGAGGAACTCCCCATAATATCAGAGTTCAGTGAACCTCAGTTGGATGACATATTTAAAAATAAAAGCAATATCTGTACAAAGTTAGAAATGAAAAAAAAAAATGAAAAGGTAAATTCTAACCTGTAAGTTTTTCTTTACTATAGTCACTCTCCTTAGAAGTCGTTGTTAACAAATATTTTATTCTATGCTCTCAGAAAAATATATTATGCTTTATACAGTAACCAGCATAGCCAGCTGGATGGATGGATAGAAAAATGGACAGATAGACAGTAAGCAGATTTAAAAAACTGACAAAAATGATTAGACTATACAAATTTTTTTTGTAAATTTAGCACTATAACCTATATTCAAACTCATTATTTACTTCTCTCTCTTTTTCCTCTCTCCCTGGCCCTGGGTCTCAAACCTGGGTGCTTGGGCTTCCTGTGACCTGCACCTCAGGCACAGGAGGGTGTCCATCTATCTCATTTTTTTAAAACTGCATATGGCTCATCTTTATGGATGATCAGTAATTTAAGTTGTCTCTATTTTTTTTCCAGGTCACTCTAACAGGTTAGATTAATCACATTGAATGTATATGTGCACATACATGCATATACTTGCAAGCGCAATTATAATGTGGCATTGTCAGATTAAATCATGTGTGCACTTAAAAATTTGACATTTGAAATAGGGCATAGGAATGTCTAAAGAATAAGGAAACTTTAGGTAAGATAAATCTTTCATGGTAACTTTTTCAGTCATCTCTTGGAGGTCAGAATAAATGTTCAGACTAGTGAGTAGCAGGAGAGAAATCTCAGCAAGGCAACTGCTAGAATGGAGAGAAAGGTGGAGGTTCAGAGTGTGAAGATCTGATCATCAACTTCTGGAAAAATTAAATAGATTATAAAGAATCTGATTTAAAGTGGCAACTTACTATACACAGATGTTAATTTGCCAAGATGCATACCTTAAACCTATATAATGCTGTAATGTAAACTCACTTCCATATTATTTTTTTAAATATGGCAACTTAAGGCTTATACAGAACAGCTAATAAAAACAAAGAAAGAAAGCCCATCCTCTCAGGAGCCCTCAATGAGAATATGCTTTACTTTGTCCAAGCAGGCCTTCTCTGTGTGGGTCATATGTGGAGCACAGCCTGATTTGTGATGGGTCCTAAGCAACAAACTAAGGTTCCTGGTAGGAGAGTAGGGAACATTTCTTAAAGGATCCCAAACGAAGTTGTCATCTATTTTCTTTTGAAAGGGAGGCCGACTCCTCTCACTCTTCTTCTCTTACATGCTTATTAGTCACTACTGCAGCGCCTGAAAGCTAAGACAGCAGCGAGCATCTGATCAATAATGTATCCCTCTGCATGGGAATCAAAGGCAGCTCATAAGGAAGGACAAGCTGGAGTGTCTTAAATCACAATGCACACCAGCAGGAGCCAGGTAGCTGAGAGGGGCTCAGACCGAGAAAGAGAAGAGAGGCTCTGAGCAGGCAGTAGGAACCCCGGAGAGAGGCCCAGTTGTTAGAAACAATACAGTTCTCACTTTGAAAGACCTGAAGCTTCAAAGGACAAAAGAGACAAAGTTTAAAGCTTTGGGAAATCAAATTAAAAAATTATACACACACACACACACACATATATGTATAATTTCCAACATATAATATTTCTGATACACACTTGAATATTTCATATCTATCAGAGCGATATAGATATATACATATTTCTGAAGGGTCAAGACAGCGGAAGTCCCAGGCAATTTTTGAGTTTTGAAATAATTCATATAATATCTTAGAATTTCTGTATCACCTGGAATTGTCCAACATCTCTTTACCTTTCTTTTTTTTTAGATAACACTTGAGGCTTTACCAAGTCAAGGATTCAGAATTCACATAACAGTTCTCATCATTTGGACCCTGTTAACTCTGCAGAATATCTCCCTGGCCTGGAATTTGAGCTAGAGTCCACCATTTTCTGTCAGAACATTGGGGTTCAGGCACAGAAGTTGAAAACAGGAATGTGAAGAGCAGGGAGGAATCCTTGTAAGTCAGTGAGCCCAAGCCTCCAGTTCTGTCGATGAGGAAACTAAGGCTTCAGAAGTAGTGACTTTCCCATTACCTACGTGGGGCTAGATCTCAGCCAGCCTCCTCTGTTCTACCATCAGGGACAGGACTCAGCATTTCCATTTTTGTGCATGGGGGAAAATTTAACAGCCAACTAATATTTCTTGATAGCCTAGCGGAAGGTGCATTTGCATCTACCTACAAGTGGAATAACAATACATACTGAAAACAGTGATCTGGACTCTCTAAAATAAGGTCCTTGTTCTTATTCCACATACTTGGAGTCTATTGTTGCTTTGGAACTTAGACTTTACTTGGTAAAAGAGGTGTGTGTGTGAATAGTGGGAAGGGATGGGGAAGAGGTGGGAATAAAAAGAGAGATATTTTGTTCTGAGATCAAATCGAAATTATTTTTGTAATATATTTGTATTTTGTATTGTATTCTACTTTTGTATTGTATTTTAAACTTGTAGCATGAAACTAAGTTATATATCTACACTTAACATTTTCAAATATAACCCATGACTATTTATGTGGTTTGCTTATTTATTGTCTCCCATTAGCATGTCTAAACAAAAGGGTCATAGAACAGATGTGGTGCTCATGGTTATGTTAGCTGAGGTCACACTGGCTGCTGAAACATGGAAGTTTGTTTCTAGTGCAAGTCAAGTGGAAGCCATAGTTCTTATTATCTTCTTTTGGTGGTTATTCTGCTTCTCTTCCACGTGTTTCTGCTGCCTTCACTGTGGTTCCTGCAGGAGCCATGGTGGGAAAGATCATGGAGAATGACAGACAGTGAGAAAAAGTCAGCTATCCAAACCTAACCCCAAAGGAAGCTAGGGAAGTAGTCTAATTGTTTTCCTGCAATGGGAAATGGGTGCAGCAATCAAGGAGCAGCTTTGGCCACATGACTCTAGAACTAGATTAGAATAACAGTTAGCACTTAATAGACACTCAAAAATAGCTGTGAAGTCATTTTTGAATGCAAGAATGGTGTCCACCCTCTAACTCTCTCACGATCTTACAGGTTAAGTAATTAGTGAACGACTTATCCATGTAGATATGAGAATTCATTATGATGGCGTTTTTAAAGAAGGTCTCATTACTCTCCAGCTCATTTGGTTTTTCCTCCCTCTCAGCAATGATCCTTAACTGAAAATAACTTGATTTTCATGAAAATCCATTTTCATGAAAGTAAGGCTAATGAGAGCTGTCTGATGCCCTTTTTTTCCTGCTCCTCCGACTTCTCATGGAAGAATTGACTCTCTGGAGCAATGGGATGAGTGTTCTCAACATGACACATGTTGTCATCTAGACCCACAGAATTGACATTATGTGAATTTCAGATAGACCACTTAGAGTGTGATTGCTCTTTTCAATAGAGCTAAGACTTACTGAGCTTGTACAAATCAGAGAGAGCCCATCCTGCTGTCTGAATTTCCAGAGCAGAACATCCGACCCACTTTTGTTTCTTAACCAACCTCACATGATTTTCTCCAGGTTTTCCACGAATGTTTTCTGACTGCATGCCAAACTCAGTCCTTTTCTCTTTGTCTCCCACTGCACCAAGAGAACAGCCCATACAGATCTATAGAACAACAGCTGAGCTGTACAACAGCTGCCTGGAGCCTCGTTTCCGCCTTCAACACCTTAAAGGCGTCAGGGCTGTAGATACCGCCTTTGAAGCACAGTGCTTTGCAAGCTGTCTATCCTCCTCCCACTTTTTCCTTTGCAAATCCCCTCTGTCTCGGCCTCAATTCAGCAACATACACTCAGGCCAGCTGGCAGATTCTACTTGAATATGTTTTTTATATACCAGAGACAGTGAGAATAAAATAGATGCACACTATTGATTTGGGGTAGTCACAATTTCATAGAGTAGTAGAAAAAAGAGACTTGAGCAAGTGACCGAATTTCTCTAAGCTCCAGCTTTCTCGTCTATATAGTGGGAAAGATTGTCAGTCTCTGCAGAGTTGGTGTTGGGCATTGAATGTTAAATGCCTGCTCCTAGACGGTTGTGTCTGCCTCCACCACCCTTTATCATTTCCCCCAAAACCGTGCCTCTCTAGCTCCTTACTTCATGTCGAGGTGACAGAACTGCTTTCCTCCTGCAATTTTCAGTATGTACAGTTCCTTCTTCCTTCTGAAATAATTCATGTGAATGCTAGACCATTGCGAACACTTTCTCTGTCCAAGTTTTCTTCTCAAACCACATGGTGCTGCTCACCATTTGAGAGGTGGCTCTTCTAAATAAAGATGTGGTCTAAGTGTGAATACCCCCTGGACTCCTTTTTAAGATTTCATCTACAAAATGAATGCAGAATAGCTCATTGATGATCTGTGTTGATTATATCTTGTAATGCTAATCCCTCAGATATATTGGATTGTTAAAATATTATTAAAATCAATTTTACCTGCCCATTTTTTTTAACATCACTGTTAGGAAATTTCAAGTTAGACATGTAATTTGCGCTTGTGGCCTGCACTGCAGTTCTGTTGGCTGGCACTGTACTGGACAGAACTCTAACTCAAATTCCATATTCCAGATTGGTCCTGTAACAGAATCTTCTCTTAATTCAGTGGTTCTTCCTTTTAGCTCTACCTGTAAGGAGGCAGATCTCTTCCTCTTTCTGCTCCAGCATGAATAATTGTAAGACCTGGTTTAAAGCAAGAGCATAGATATAGCATTTTTAATGACAGCATAACATATCTTTGTTATGTATGAGAAAATAAGTCATCAAGCGACCTCATCATGAGTACTTAGCTTCAAGAATTGGACTGACTTCTTTACGCCTTTAAATTTTTTACAAATGTGAATGTAGCAAGAAAGTGGAAAAGATTTAGTTGTAGATTTGGATGACATTGGTTCAAATCCTTACTTGGCATTAAAGAATCTATCATGCTAGGTCAGTCTCTTGAACACTCTTCATGAGTTTTCTCGATGATAAATAGGTGTTTGTGAAGAATATGTTTAATTATGTCAAGTGCCTAATGTATAATGAGTTTTTAATGAATGTTCCAAATATTATTTCACATGATAAACATACTATTAAATAATTTATTGGTACTCCTGGGTCTAGAGACTGGTCACATATCAATCCTACCAACCTCTCATCAGACCTACTCTATATCTTTTGTGCTGCAACTCTGTTATTCCTTTTTCCATCAACCTTTTATTGTGGGTCTTATTTTCAACGGATGCTTGTTAAAGATATCCATAACATTTGTGAGGATGATACCAAGATATAAAGAAAATTAACTTTATTATTCTTCAGGTTAAGAGAACGCTTTTAGCCTATATTTTATTTCAATGATACATTTAATCATAGGAGGCAACTTAGCTTAAGAAAAAAAGAAAAAAGAAAAAAATGTCCAACCAACATGGCGATTCTTCATACACAGAAATATGAATAGATTGAGCTTGTCCAATATGGCTGTACTTCAAGAAATACAGAATAACTTGTAAAAAGCAAAAGGGAAGGTATTCTTTGTTAATTTTTTGAACTGTAGAATGGAAAAGCAAGAAAGGTTTTATTCTTCAAAGTGCTCTAGCAGGTATTTTAGCAGATAGATGGAAAGTTTGACTTTAAATATGCAATTCTACTTTTCAACACTTCTTTATGTCTTACTATTCAATTTGACTGTTGGATGAGAAGAGTAGACATGATAGAAACTAAGGCAGGACTCTTGAGTGGTTCAAGTGAATCAAAGAAACTTTAGACCTGTGTCTAAGATTCTGGAATCCTGGTTACTCACTGAGTTTGGAGACCTTGGTCTCCCAGAAAGGATGTGATAGACTGGTGGTTTCTGAGCATAGGAAATTAGCTTCCATCAGGTTCTTACCATTTACCATCTGTTCTCCAACATTCAATGTTTTTCTGTCAAGACTGAGGCAAAGTAAGCAGTTGTGAAAGATAATGACACAAGAAGGTCTATAATGTCAAATCTCTTAATTTGGGTGTATTGTGATCCTGCTGAGATAAAATACTTGTGACCCAAAGAAGCCAAATTCAATTGTGTCTCAACCATGAGTGTCCCTAGAGCTAGCTTGCACTCGAAAAGTCCTCTGGGGACTGCTAACATGATCTCAGTCAAGTAGTAACTCCTGAAATAGTCAATAGGAAAAACAGCACCTGCCTGAATAGCTAATGAGTCTTGCAAACAACCACTTGTGAGGACCTTCCCTGACATTGAATCCCTTCCCTTTCTTTCACCACAGATCACGCACCTGGGAGTCCTCAAGACCCAGTTGACAAGTGACCTATTCTTGAAGACTGTCTCCTGCTACCCACTTTGTTACCACCACCCTCCTCCACTAGTTGCCCCACTTGCTTGCACTCCTCTTTCTTCCAGAGGCTGTAATTACTTTCAGATGTGCTGCTCCAAATGCAGCATGGGGGCTTCAAAAGGAGTTCCTCACTCATCTATGTGTCTGAGGTGCCACATACAGTGCTGGAGTGGGAGAGAGGCACATCATTTTCCAAGGGTTGTAGATTTATTAAAAGAGCCATAAATGATAAGACTAGGTTAATAATTTAATAATCAACCTCCCACCCAAGATAATAGCTTCTTTAAATGCACTTACAGAAGAATATAGATAACCTTAAGACATTTCTACTCCTTGTCTATTGGTGCCTTTGCAGAAAGGTAGCTGGTGAGAGAGGAAGCACGTTTTCCACTTAGTTCGTTTCATTAGGTCCAGCTTAAGCCAATCCATTATTTGGACTTCGTTTTAACTGAACTAAAGATAATGGGCCAACTTTCTCTGGTCCCCTCAAGATAGCCTTTTAAGTTGTAAAATACAGAGTAAAGGGATTTTAAATGATTCATCAGTTCAGCTATTTCCTTAGGTGATTATTGTTTTTAATTTTTCATGAATGCTGCTTTTGATTACATTTAAAAATGTTAATTCCAATGTTTCTAGGGGTATTTCTCCTTTTTAAATCTTTGTCATCTTATCACTCTAAGAGCCTGCAGTACAGGATGTGTTACCAATGCATCCCTGATGTATTTTCAGGGAAAAAGGGAAAGACTCTGTAATCCTCCTTTTATTTTCCCAATAAGTCATCGATGCTTGAAATTGTAAGACTAGAGATTCATTCCTTTGGCTTAAGACTTAACTCTTATTCAAAGATAATCTTTTATAAGAGATACGACATTTTTTCTTCCTTAAACTTGTTGGATCCAATGCACCACTTTCTAGCATGTATCATATTCATTTTCAGTTACACATATTTGCATATTTATCTTCTGCCCCTCTACTAGGGTGTTGGCTTCTTGAACTCAAGAGATATTTCTTTTTCATCTTTCTATATCCTGCTTATTCCAGCCATATGTGCTCAGATGGATTCAGTGTTGGTTGTCAGAGATGGCAAGCGTAACTTCTCTAGATATTCAGATTAAATTACCAGTTATTTGGACAATACTTAGAATTCCACAGAGGAGGAGAAACAGCAGTCTACCGCAGCACGTCTCACCTGAACGGGTGACAGGCAACTGCTGGTGCCATTGGCTCCACAGGTCCTACTGGACAGAGGCACTTGATCCTCTGAGGCTGCATCACAACATATTCCTCTTGGGGTTTACATCATAGTCATGCAAAACTGATGCAAATAGTCTTTCTTAGTGGAAGTCCCATTGCTAAAAGTATTTTCAGAATTGGACCTTCCTCCTTCTTCTGCCAGGACATGGGAGTACTGAGCTCCTCCGGTAGCAGGGAGAGTGTGTCAACACCCAGATAAGCTGAGCTCAAATACATCTCTGCCTCCAGTTCTGCCAGCTCTCAGAAAAACTCATCCTCAGGGACTGGAAGCTTATCTTGTCCATGGTTTTCATTCTGTGAAATTTTGTTCACACATACACACACACATGAAAGAAAGGTTGACAAAGAGGAAAGGAAATTAGTCCTAGAGAATCAGTGTTCTTATCCACCAAGAGAAGAAGCAGATGAATGTCAGTGAGGTCAAGTAACACTTAGGATCACACAGCTGGTAAATAAAAGAACCAGCTGCTTCAAGCCCAGTGCAGTCTGGCTGCAGAGCCTGAGAATTTTCTAACACCACACTTCTATGTCTGCCCTGTGTGTAATAATGGAAACAATCTCTTCAGTCCTTTTCATATTATAAAATAGATACTATTCTTTTTATTATCTGCTTTATGCTGTCTCTTTATCCTTTGGTTGATTTTTTTTTTAAATCCTAACCTTTTGTTTTCTCTTCCCCCGCCTCCTCCTGCTCACTCAACTCTTCCTTCTTCCTCATTCTTTATCTCTTTTCCACTCTCTCTTTCCCAATTCCATTAATGAAAGTAGATAATAACTTGTGAATTCAAGTGGAACTTCATTTCTGAAACTGCACACTCATGCTGGAACCCATTAAGCTCGATAGCGAGAATGAGAGAAATCATAATTATCAGGCCACTAAAATACATGAAACATAAAATTTGTCAGGGAAAGTAATTGAAATTATTGGAGCAGTTGGGCCTGGTGCTGAGCGGACCCTCCGTGATAATGGGAAGGTTACGGGTGATGTTTAGCAATGCTGATGAGGTCCAAGGTGATGGCACCGCCACAGTCAGCAAATTTATGCTTGGCTTATATTATTTTGCTAATCTATCCCGGGAAATTGGAAGAACTGTGGGCTTCAAGGAACCTCGTCAACTGTCCAGCAAAACAGGTACTGAGACCTGTACATACCTCTTTAGTGTTTTACCCCTTCCTTTTCTCAATGTCATTTTTCTTTCCTTGAGCTTTTTCATCCTCTCATTTCAGTTCTTCCTGTTACTCTTTCAACATTTTTGTACTTTCCTCTGTTCTTTCCCATTTATTCTGAATGTGAATCCTGCCTCATAGCATTTGACAATTTGTCTGATTGGTGTGTCAAATGGGCTTTTCCCTATCAGTGTCTCGGTAACTTGAGTATTCCGAATTTTTATTTCTTTGACCCAGACTCCCTGCCACTAAGATTAAACCGGAGCTTAAATATGCACATATAGATGTTCCTGCTGCCCGTATGATTACAGACAAATGCTGTTAGTGTGCATGCATGGCCACTGCCCCGGCCTGATGCTGTCAACGTGCAGGAAAAGAATGAAAGCGATTCTCACACTCTGAGTTGTGACACTCCTAATGTGTTTCTGACCTCAGCAACTTAATTTAAAATAATTAGGGCTGCCTATGTACTGTGTTTATAGTATAAGGGCTGAGATACAGAACATAATCAAGGAAAAGCTCTAAGTTCCTTTGCACTAGCCAGTACATTGTAGCCAAGAGAGTGAATATTTTTGACAAAAAGACCTGAATCATACTACTTTTTTTTTAAAGAAAGTTAACATAACTGGCAATAGTTATAGACGTAATAAGTGAATACATATCTGGCTTTAATTGATGTTTACCTCATAATTTTACATCTCTTTCATATCTCCTTGACAATTTTTACATCACATTTTACCATATTCAAAATTGTTTGATCCCAGCATGTTGAAAACTATAACTACCATCATCTTATAGCTTAAGAAACTGTGCTTCTAAAATATTTAATGAAATAGAAACTGCTATCTTGATTAATAAGTGGCAGATATATACATCTATCACTTTATTCTGTGTGTTTTCCATTGTCGTAAGTCCAACTCTGCTACAGCAAGTTCTTGATTTGGGCCTGAATGGTGTGTTGGTTCTTTGAAAAGATTGCATTTGGGTAAGTTCTCTATTGCAGTCACTCTTCTTCAGGCTATATCTGGGGTCCATGCTGACAGGTCCCCTGGGCCTAACCCTTCTAGAATTTCAATTCTAAAGTCCCCCACTAAGTGGTAGCATCTCTTTTTATTTTTTATTTTTAATAAATACTTCAGAGCTAATCCATAGCATTATTGGATAGCTCTAATTGTTCAAAGTTATTATATCCTATTGAGACAAAGTTTGTTGCCCTTCAGTGAGGTTCTGGTCTTGAGATCACTCACAGCACATCATGGTGGCAATTACTGAGGTCATAATAGATGCTAGCTTTGTGCCCAGGTGCTGGAGCGTCTCTTCCTTCCTTTACAACATCACCCTAGACAGGCACTCTTTGCAGAGGAAGTAAGTGGATGAAAGTATGAATTCTGGGCTCAGGCCTTCTGGTTTAAAACCTGGCCCCAGCCCCACTGACCAAGGTGACATAGGTTATGTGATGTCTCTATATCACCACTGTTCTATGTACAAAATGAGGATAATGCTAATACTTCCAGATTGAGTTTTGACCAGGAATGAATGACATAATACACAGGAAAATCTTGAAACATGACAGCACTTATTAAGTAATAAGTGTTCGCTCTTATTATGGCAATGGTAGTACTTCAGGATGTGTAGACCCCCCTCATGCCCCTCTTAAAGTCCCTTTCAGTCGGTCATTCACGGAGGTATTCATTCATTCAAAACTGACTGGGTGGTCTAGCTCTAAAAATGAGACAGTGAACATTCCCAGGTTAGATGAGTTAATCATTGTTTGGGAGGTGCAGATATTCACAGAGATGACTGTGCTTCACAGAGTGCTTTGATGTTCACATGTACAGAATGTGAACACAGAACAGCACACACACTGTCCTCTCCCGGCTGGGACTGGGGGTAGGTCGTGGTGCAAAATTTAGACTTTGCAGAGGGAAAGCCCTAAATCAAGGCTTGGTGAACAAGTTAGCGCTGGCTGGGAAAAGAGACAGAGAAGGAGAGGAGAACAGCATTTCAGACAATTGATGTGCATATACAAAGACGTGAACGTAAGAGGCATTTGATGGACAGTGTAAGTGATTCAGTCTGGATGTTGTATAAGATGTCTGTCAGAGAGAGGAGGCAGCAGTGGAGACTGAGAGCCAGCCAGCCTCTTATGGGCTCTGATGAAAAGACTAAGTTTGGCTTTTACCTTGATCTCTTCTTGGCAGCCTCATTACACCGGAATAAATTAAATTCTAAAGTCTTCTTTTACATGGGCTGCTATTAAAGGTTTGTTTGAATCATAAACAAAATCAGGGCTTCCCAAGGCCCAGCATCCAGGTTCAATCAGAAACAAAATGCCAGGAAGAAACCAGAGTCAGGGGGAGTGGGGGGCGTGGGCATCCAGGATAAAATTAGGGCAGTGTTTCCAGTTCCCTCATATAGTAAATTCTTACAGGGGGTGTGCAGGACAATAATCATATGAAATTGAAAGTTTTAAAGATTTCCCAATGATATAAACAGGGAAGGCAAGAAAGAAGGGAGAGAGGAAAATGGAAAGGAAAATTTCTGAAAAACCTGATGATTCCTACTCTAGAAATTCTTAAGAAGAAATGGTTGATTATGAGAGTGTCCATTTGAAATTCTTTTATTGCCTTCTGTATACCTGATGGCTGTTATAAAACCATTGGGATAAATGTTTCCTGCACGTCAACCACCTTCCTAGCCTTCTCCCTCATTTCATGCCATTCATTTTACACAGAGAAAAACATTTACTCTTCCGTTGAAAAAAGCAATCATATCAGTAACGCTAATGACCAAAGGCTGAATGATATTGAAATAAATTTTACTTTATAATGGATCATAGAAATAAAAACAGACTATAATAAATCCTTTCTCTTCTCTGCAGCACACCACACACACACACACACACACACACACAAATATTAATTCTAAACTTGAAGCATTGAATTATTATCCAGTGTTCCCAAATTGCCATGATGATATTATTTCATATCTGAAATCATCTCATGAAATATCTGTTGAGCTACTATTGGTTAATAGAGGTTTATCATGTTTATTTTACTATTCTTGTAGTAAACTTCATTTTGTCAGGTAGTGCAGATACTTGTGAATTACCGCGACTGTAACTAATGGGCAGAATTAGGCGCTACCCTTGGTATTGCCAGAACCTTTATAAAGGCATTTATATTTGTGAAAACATAAAGACATGGTTGAATAAATAATTCTGACTTCATGTTACTGTACTCTAGAAATACGATAGAAAGGATACTTTTTGTTGCTCTACGTAATACAAGAAGAAAATTTAGAGTTGTATACAAAGGCATAGCTAAAGGGAAACTACAATTAAGGATATTGTGGCTTTTCTCCTTGTCCCATTTTCTCCATCACTCATCAGATCTTTAGTACATAACTAGGACACATTTTGGGACATTTATGATAACCCTTTTTTCAGTAATAAGAAATCTACGTGCTGGAGAGGATTACTCATTTGTCCAAGAATTCAGTGGCAAAACCAAGATTCAAACTCTCCCCTTCAGATCTGTAACCCAGGTGCTTTCTATTTCCACATTAGCTTTTCTACACTTAACTATTTCTTCCTATACTGTCTTCCATTAAGAGATTTTGTGAGAGTTAGCATCTGTCTTCAAGAATGTGTCTATCGATCCATCACAATAGGAACAATACTAAGACATACCCTTGTGCATTCATTGAAGATCGCTTTGCTCAAAGGATTATTTCCTTAGAGCACAGAGTCGTCATATGCATAGAAATACATTCTGAGTTTAATAATGCACAATTTCTATCTTGTTAGTGCTCCCACACTGAGAACACCATATAAATGTGGAAAATAGGCACTTTCAACAGAATTTCTGAAATCTAATGATGCTCAGAAACTATGTCAATTAGTAAGAAAAGATATTCCGAGTCACTCCTTTGAGCCCTGGAAGCTCTTTTATGTGTGGATGCTCCTGGCAAAAATATTCCTGGACACAGCAGCTTTAAAGTACTTGAGCAACAATGAAATTTTGTGGAAAAAATAAAAAAGGTTGGAACTGGGAGCACACGGGAGAACTAATTGCTAAGAGTAATGCTTTTATGTACACATGGTGGTAATTCATAGGAATACCATTTAGAAGGAAAAAATCAACAATTCTGTTCCACAGATGCTGTGTCTTCTAGAATAAAAAAGAGTAGTTCTCATAGCTGTGGGGATTTTCTGAAAGGTACAACAATAGATCCAGCACAAAAATTCAGGTAGTCAGTCTAGCTTGAGGGAGAGGGGAATCATATATAATTCACAAAAAAAAGTATCACTTTCTCCCAGTGGGCTTCCCATTTTTTTACCAAAAAGCTTAGTTCTCTCTTTTTTTTATATTTCCATTTTTTAAAGTTTCTTTTTGCAGTGTAAGTGACTGACAACAAACTAAACTTACGTAGTCTACAACTTGATAAGTTTTGACTATTAAATCAGGGAGTTTTGACATTCTGAAACTCTCCTAGTACAATCAAGTTAATGGACATACACATAACCTCCCAATATTTCCTCATGGCTTATCATAGTTCTCCCCTCCTGCTCCTCTGCTCTCTTCTGCCTTCTCCATTTCCAGTCAAACCATGATCTGCCTTCTGTTCCTGTAGATGAATCGGAATGTTCCAGAATTTTATATAAACATAATTTTACAATATGGCCTCTTTTGGCTGACTTCTTTCGCTTGGTATAATTACTCAGAGCTTCATCGACGTTGTTGCATATGCCAACAATCTGTTCCTATTTCTTGTGGGGTATCTGTCTACCGTAGAGGCAGATCACACAATGTTCATCTCCACATCAAGTGATGAACATTCCATTTTCTCCAGTGTAGGGCTCTTACAAAAAAAGTGGAGTTGCACCCTAGTATCTCAGGCATTAAGTCTGTGTCTGGGGTGTTGTCCACATAACACTCAAGAACCCTGGTTTGTGACCCGAAGCTGGGAGAAACAACCAGAATCAACAACTGAAAAAAAAAAGAATTTCTCCTGTCTCTTGCTTCCTGCCTGCTAATTGCTTTCATTTTAACCTGCTTCCTTCCTCTACAAATTGTTTTAAAAGGTGATAAGCACATTCATGTGCAAGTATTGATATGAACTTTGTTTTTTCTTTTAAGTAAGGAGGAGGAAAGCAGGTGGAATGTTTAGTGGGCTTATGTTTGACGTTGGACTTCTTTACTATGGAGGAGGGGGAGACCTGCTGGTTCAGCTGAAATAACATCTTTCAGGAAAACTTGGTGTCATACAGCACTGAAATGCTCATAGTCTTTTTCTCTTAGATACAATTCCCACAAAATTTTTTTCAAAAAAGCACATTTTTCTTTACCATTTGGGAAGCAACATATAAACAAAGAACTAGAAAAAGTTTTCCAGGATTGTGTAACATCCTAAGGCTTCTCAGCAGACTCTGTAGTGCTCTGGAAACCTCTTTTTTGGAGTAAATCAAGCAACGAAAGAGGAACTAAGGTTCACTCCCTAACACCAAGATGTTTGGAGCTTCCAGAATAAGTGTCTGAAAACTGGGTAGTTTTCTAAGAGTGTAA
The DNA here is from genome assembly GCA_004363575.1 of Solenodon paradoxus. NCBI lineage: Eukaryota > Metazoa > Chordata > Mammalia > Eulipotyphla > Solenodontidae > Solenodon > Solenodon paradoxus. The sequence continues at coordinate 113,787 of RJWH01000865.1, forward strand.
CAGTCACTCATTTTACAACTTGGAATTTATCTTTAGTAGGCTCACTGATTCATATACTTCCTCCACATATGTTGTCACATATTTCACAAACTAATGTACAATGTATATTTTACTAGTATTTTTCACATACAAATTCACTATTGGAGAGTTTTTCACACACTTTTTTCTCATCTGAGTCTCATAGTACCTTTGTCAAGGAGTCAGAAGAAAGCAGAAATGTCCCCATTTTCCAGTTGTAGAAAATGGAGTTCAGCGGTTTGGAAGTACAACATGATCTAGTCGACAGATTCTAAACCTAGGGCTCAGGCCAGCTACATTGTGATCACATCTTTGCCATTTGATGACTTGGGGACCTTGGGTAAATCATTAATTTCTTAGAAATATGAAATTATTTCTTAGAAATAAACTCTTAGAAATATGATTTTTCAAGGTCCTTAATTTTTTAAAAATGTAGCCAAATATGAAATAAAGCATGTAACTATTTTCTTGGTACGTCCTGGTGGCCTAGCAGATAAGGCCACCGGAAGTAGTCCGCATGTGTCCCAAAGACCCAGGTTTGAGATCTGGGGAACAACCAAGATGAACAACTAAACTAAATAAAATAAACACATGTTTCTTCCTCCTCTCTCTTTCTTCCTTCCTGTCTGCTTGCTCACTCTCATGTCTGTCTGGACCTTTCCTTAAATTCTTTTCTGCAGTCATAACCAACATACAGGTTCTGAGAATTCTTGGATTAAAAGCTTGTTTAACTATGGGTCCCCTTGCATTTCCCAAAGTTCTTGGCCTTAAGACACTTTCCGTATTAATCTTCTACTAACACTCCCTGTCATTTTTAGTCTAGAAAATACAATGAGAAACCTTGCAGTAAATAATTTCAAGCTCCTGGCTGCCCCCACACGTCCAGGTCAGAAGGGAATTAATCTGCCACATCTGCAGAGTAAAACATGGAGAAGAGGCAACAAGGAGCTGTGTGTCCCTCTTGCCCCTTGCTTTTTCATGGTACCACCAAGGCTCATCAGACCTTTCCTTTTATTACTTTCTGAGAGCCAGTCTCAAACTGCCACCAGAGGATGAGGGACAAGAGTTTTCATGAAAGCAAGGCCCCTCGGTCTAATTGTGACCAGGAAAGAATTTACCAGCATTGATTGTTTATTCTTCTAGTTACACTGCCTTCATCAAGATTCTATAGCACATGCAGAATTACCCAGTTAAGATTGGGAGGGTAGTCTGCTCTGTGCTTCCTGGTGAGGTGTGTTTAAACTGAAAATATGATTTGGAAGTAACACATCTTATGTCATTCATGCAAAATAAAACATGGGACAATTGCATTACCAGTTTCTTTTTCCGTATTTGTTTCAGGCCAAGACTCTGCTGCTCCCCAGATCAGCAGGTGGAGACGGTTTCTGAGAAGTCTGTCTCAGACTCCCCTCATTTAGAAATGTTCGTGATACCTGAAAACAGTATCTAGATAATTCCAAAGAACAAATGAGAGGAAACGATCCCCTCATTTCTCACCTCTTGTTCTGTCAGTAAGACAGCAGGGCCCTTGTCTCACACAGAGGAAATTGCACAACTCTATCCCAGAGCCAAAGCAGTAATTTTCTCACTATTGTTCCTATGTTACCTTTAATTTCTCCAGAACAATAAAAATAATGACATTCTCAACAATGTAAAGATGGTGCTTTTTTCTAAATATCCCTTTTATAGGACTAAACAATAACATATTTTCAGCCTCAATATTTTATGAAACATGTTGGCAAATGCATTAAATACAATTGGTCATTATGCTTTATTACTTTATGCAACTTTTGAAGGAGAATAAGGAAAGACGTAAGCCTATAAAATAGATAAATATATACCTTGGGTTAGTTTAACAACAAATTCAAAGGGGTTGAAATCCTGCCATTAAGGGGTTGTAACCGAATACCTACTGATGTCCAGAATGTGTTCCCAGATACAACTCTCTGCTGGAAAACTTTAATCTCATCTCCAGCAAGTTTGCTTGAGAGACATGTGATGACTGACATTTGATCAAAGATGCAGAACTGGATTTGTAAGAGCTCCCCTGAGAATCCCATGCTCTTGTTTTCTGTATTTCCTTTCTAATAAGTAGGGCCTATGCCCATTCATTTTCCAAATGAGTTCTATATGGTTTTTAATAATCAATGGTTTGACATAATATCATTTGATAATCCTCATGAAAGGAAGTTCAATTCTTCCCCCAGATGATTCTGCTTTTGTTCACAGCAGTGGAGCACAAGTGAAGGATGAGGTAAGGGTGAAAGGGAGCTATTCTATTATTTCTTTTTTAATCTTCTAAGGCATTTTCAACTATTAAACTTGCATGTGTTTTATTGAATGTAAAATAAATAATCGCACCTCTCCTTCCCCCTTTCACTTTTTTTTTTCATCTAAAAAGCTCTTGTTTCTGGTTGCCATGGTGACGGTGCCACTAGGATATTTGTTTAAGTGAAACACTTTCATCTCATGGATTTGAAGATGGATTCTAGGAGGGCCAGAGAGAAACAACTGACAGCCCAAACTGGGAGCTGGGATGAAGTGCCTCTGTTTGGTGGCCAAAGGAAAATGACCTTGATTAGAAAGCTCATGCAAATAAGAACTTGAAGAGGCACATTATCTTCCTGTGAGGCTTATTTTATTTTGTCTTTCAACTGTGTTTTATTTTCATTTAGAAAAGAATAAGAAATAGTATTAGGGGTGCATAGGTAGTGTCTAAAACTGAAGTAATATGGAGATGAATTTGCTCTTTGGATATTTTTTCAGATTTTTCCTTAATTTTTATTACTTGGTTTGCTGTGTTCATTAATTATTTTTAGGATAATGTTTGTTTATTTTGTTTAAATGCTCTATTCATTTGGGATATTGGAATTGCTTCTCTGTTTACATTTCACATCATACCCACCCCCAGAGTCCCAGTGACTGTTAAACCACCTTTTTCCCCTCTCTCCTTCCCTATCCCCCACTCCACCCCCGACAGCCCACGTTATGTGCCCTGTGAGCTTTTGCGAGACGGTATATCTGTATATTTGTTTCACTTCATCATATTCCACATAAGTGAAACCATCCTTTCCTTCTCTGACTTATTTCACGTAATGTGATCTCTTCCAATTCCATCCAGGCCATTGGAGAGGGTACAGTTTCATCTTTTTTCAACAGTGGCATAGAATTCCCCTGAGTATCTAGACCACAGCTTCTTTATCCAGTCATCTGCTGATGGACATTTAGGTTGTTTTCATGTCTTATCTATGGTGAACTCTGTTGCTAGGAACACAAGGATGCAGATATTTTTCCTGATTAGAGATTTTGTCTCCTCTGAGTATATGCCTAGGAGTGGGATGGGTGGGTCAAACAGTAGATCCATCTTTATTTATTTGAGGACTCCCCATACCGTTAGCCATAGATGTTGCACCAGTTTACATTCCCACACCAATAAGAGTGGCCTATATAAAAAAGACTGAAAAGAGTAGGTGTTGGAGTGTGTGGAGAAAGAAAGAAACCCTCCTACATTTTTGGTAGGAATGTAAATTGGTGCAACCTCTGTCAGGATTTAAGATGAATATTGGAGACATAGATGACAGGGGCCCTTTAGGGAAGGCCTTTTATTTGCTTGCGAGTGAAACAGAGAAAGGGGCACCATTTATCACTAAGGAGACACTCCCTAAATTGTACCCAATTATATAACTCTGACCAATTCATTAAAATTGATTAGGAGTATGTGGCTGCACTAAATACCATGGTACCTTCATTTCAATAAATGAACCTATTTCAGTTGCCACACAGCTTGAGAATTGTGTATAACTTGTACATAACTTTGGCATCTGAGAAACCATCATGAATCACTTTTGAAGAACTTGAGTTCACAAAGCTACTATTGCTCATTATCCAATCACATTTAACCCTAAAACTTTATGAGACTCCACTGTTAAGGGATAGATTCTGTTTCACTCGTACTGTGTTGCTCAGCTCCGCTGGTGTCGCTGTCCTCCACAACAGCACAGGGATTAAAATGGCCTTTGAATCAAAATGCCGAATAGAATCCACTCTACTCTAGTGCTCTGGTGTAAAACTAGACCTAGACTAACAATGTGCCGTATACTTCAGAATGGTTAAGAGATTAGATCTCATGTCACATGGTCTTATACAATACAATTTTTTTTAAATAGAGATAATTATTTTGGATATTAAGTTCTTATTCAGGCTTTGGATGTGCGGCACTGAAAGGTACTTCCCACATAGTGTGCTGTGGACTCCAGCCTCTAATGAGGTGTAACTATTTTCTGGTTCATAGTAGTTCATGATGTTTTGTTATAGCAACTAGTGAAAAGAAAAGATGGGAGGGGAGTGGAGGGGAGCGTCAAACTTAAAGCAAACAAACATAATCAAACAAGCAAGAGAGATGTTTCCCAAGTCATTTTTGGTTCAGTACCAGAAATAGTTTTAATAATTCATAAATTGCATTGAGTGTGATGGAAGTGACTGGATTACAACTATCTCATCTTCTGACTTTTAATTATATCACCATTCCTTTGATCTCTAAAAGGGTTGTTTCTGCTCATTGTTTTAATTTGTATATTTTTCGCATCTAATTTTCTTTCAATTATGAGAAAATGAAACATGGAAATCTTGACAAATACTCCAGATGACTGGAAGATACTTTGGTTTTCTATTTTAAAATTTTCATTCTAAGAAAATTATTTTCTCTTTTTCCTTTCCTTTTTTCCTAATTAAGCTCCTAGATACATACAGGATTTGCATGGCAATTCTCTTTTGCCCCTGCCTTCTTCCATGTACATAAGATATCTCAAGTACACATCCAAAGTCACTAAAGGTAGTATGGACACTAGTAAAATAGTTTAAGATTTTCAGTTAGTAAAAGAGTAGCAAAACAATATGCATTGGAGAAGATTGCCAGAGAGATCTAGGAATTGACTGGCCTGCAGGTATTAACCAAAACAGGCATGAGAATAAGTGTATATTTTTATATAGAGATGAGTGTTCTGAAAAGCTATGTATGATATGATGTTGAGATTTGGAATATTAATGCCCCAAACTAGGTAAGTTGTTCAAGTAAATGTAAAATTTTAGAGAGAGATGTGAGGGCATATGGTATCACCAGAATTTTCTTTAGCTAAATTAAATCAGAGCTTTCAAATATTTGTTAAAAAATTTCATTTCCTCATTACCCACTGTTGGTTATTTGTCTGAAATTTGAGGGTGATTTTTCAGTGCTTAGTATTCAAAGAATGTCTAGAAAAGACAGAAGAGAGCAGGTCCAGAAGCGGAAAAAAACAAAACACAACAGGAGAGCAGGACTCATGAGAAAGTTCTGACTAGCCTGAGATCCCAGTCACTTCGGGTGCCATTTTGTCCAGATGAAGAAATAGAGTCTATGGTCTTGGAATTGGTTCAGATAGGTTGAATGGGTCTTCATGAAATTGGGAAAAAGGATTCTGTATGAGACACAGGAACTTATCTCTTTCTCTCTGACACTGCTCTATAGCACTGTCCTAGGATAAGTCCCCACACGTCTCTAGTACTCACATTTCTGTTCTGTTTACCTCTTGAATTCTTATCCTGGGTAACCCTTTTGTGATCCTATAATCTGACAGTCTAAGTGTAGAGCGAAGAGAGATCAGACCATTATCTAGGTGATCAGACGTCAGAAACACAGGAGGTATATATCTAGAGAAAAGAACAGACCCCTCATGGGTTTAGGTAGAAGAGTAGTGTTTCTGGACCCAAAGCATGCAAACTGTTACATACTCATTTCTTTTGAAACTGAATCTTCTTATTAACACCTTTCCTGGACCAGGCTCCCTGACAGAGAGATGGTGACGGTGAGTCAGGAATCAAAGCACTGGGGTCCAGAGTGGGAAAGAAGAGTAAAATTGGAATTGTTTTCATTTGAGCTGGTCCAAGGAGGGAGGGGTATGATCTCTGAATGACATTACCAATTTTCAACAAAACTTTCAGGCTTCCAAGTTTGGATTACAAAAAGTTTGCAACTAGAGTAATCTTTCATCTAAATCTTTTTAGAAAGCATTCTTATAGGATACTGCAAATTGACTACTTAAATGCAAAAATATAGGGTTTTTTTTAAATAGGCTTGCTTTAAGCAAATATTACTTGAACTATAACTATCAATAATGGAAATTAATTAAGCCAACAATATGCTTGAGGAGCTCATTTGTTTATTTGTTTTTTCACCACATATTAATTGAGCACCTGTAATTTTCTGGGGCACTAGATTAGACTGGAGGCCAGAAAGCTGAGTAATACTGAGCTTCTGTCTTCAAGGATTTCATGGTCTAAAAGCAGAGATAGATGTACACATAGATAAATTGCTATACAATGTGATAAGTGCTTTAATAGAGATAAGAAATGATTAATATAAGTGAGAACCAAATTAAGCACATTAAGCTCTTCTCAAAAGAGTAGAAATTTGTTCATGTAAAATATTATTATTAAACTGTATTATTCTTCAATTCCCTAAATGATATTTGAAGATAATGTCTTGTTCTCTTCCAGGCCCATTAGTTTTCAGTTTTACTCCACTGGGGTGGGTGTGTGCGCAGAGCACACATGGAATAAGTGGGTTTGGTTTTGGTTTTGCTTCTGTGTTCTTTAAAAGGATCAGCAATTTTTACAATTAATATCAGAACCATAACTGAGACACACAGCTTAAGGCATCAAAGTGTCTTGTTTTTTCCTCCACCAGCCCCAATTCTCTTTTGGGCTATTAGAAAATATTCATGGAAGAGAGTAGAGCAGGGACTAGAAATGTAGAAGGAATAAAGGAAGTATAGGAAGAATGTTACTAATATTTACTGAGTTTTTACTTAATGCAAGAAACTGCTCTTAAGCCCTTTACATGTTCCAAATCCTTAAGTCCTAACAACAACCCCATAAAGTAGATCTGTTTATTATTTCCATTGTATTGATTAGGAAGCTGAGGTAGAGAGAGGTTAATTAACTTGCCTAAGGTCATACAACCAAGAAATTCAGAGTCCAGTTGAACCTGCCAGCCTCCAGAATTCTAAATTTAACTGCATTTAGTTTATGTAGAAAAATGTTACTTCTTGCCTTTTTTCTTCATAGAAAGTCCTGAAGTGATATTCATATTAAAAATATGCTAATAGAGTGGAATACAGCTAGTGGGAGAAGGGAATGAAAGAAAAAGCACTCTGTAATATCTTGCTTTCTTTTCTGAAGTTTCTTTCGTGGCTTTATCTTGCAGGTAGCATAAATCATGACTGTAGACAGGCTTAGAATTTTCAAGAACAGCAATATCAAATGCTTCAGATTTGGGAAGAGGGAAAATTAGACATTTTCCTTTCTGCCACCTATAAGCCACAAGATGGAAACCTGCTTTTGCCTTTTCCATTTTGTGAGAACAATAAGTTCATTGAGATGAGGGTCACCTTAAAAGAAGATTACCATAATGCTAATTGTATTTCATCTATTCAAGTTCATTTCCTCCATAATTACAAATGATAATGAAATGACTGCATGTTCCCCACTTTATTCATGAGGAAAACTGAGGCAGTTTAGTGATTGGTCCACAGCATGTGAAATTGGTTGACCAGAAGTCCTGTGTTCCAGAAACTTCAGGAACCATTAGTCAGCTCAGGTGTTCCCTTGTTCTTCTGTTCTTGGCCTGTTTTCCAGATGTGAAAATAGTGCCTTGACTGGCAGGCATTGATGGTCTCTTGATGGCAAGTTTCCAATAGTGACCTAGGATTTCTAATGCCATCTTGTACTGCCGTCTGAGCCAGCAAGTCCTGTTGAATTGTAGAACTGAGTAAAAGCCTTAGAGATCAGCCAGTTTTCTCTCCCTGCATTTTTATCAACAAAAAGAATGAGGTCAGATAATCTGCCCATCCAGTAAGTGGGTAGATCACCTTTGCCTGAGACCACCAAGTGCTTAGTAATTGCAGGAAGCCTGGGGGTTCTCAGGTGGCCCTCTGGGCTCTCCTCACTTCCTTGCACATTCTTCTCTTTAATACCCAAGATTTTCCTACCTCCAGTATCCTGCTTATGAAAAAGCCCTGCTAACTAATGGCGCTGATTTTCACGTGCAAGGACACTGGACTCAAAAACAAAGAGCAGGATTCCACGTCTACCCAGGACACTTTGTGACCTTGGGCATTGGGTTTAATGTCTGTGATTTTCTGTATCCTCATCTCGAGTGTGAGATGATATCTATTAATACATACAGGGTTGTTGAGAAAATGTAATGAGTTGATAACCACCAAGAACGTGTTATTTTTCTCTGCTCAGGATCTGTCATTGACTTCTCATTGTCCTTATGTTAAAGTTCCAGTCCTTGGCGTGGCCTCTGAGCCCTGGCATAGTTTCTCTTGACTGCCTTTCCCTTAGTCCCAGGTGTTCTAAAATTACTCCAGTTCTTCAGAAAGCCTGAATTTTATGTGTTGTGGTTATGATGGTGGTCTTCTGCTTCCTTGCCTGAAACTCTCCCCCTAAAGCAGCCAACTCAGTTATTGGGATTCAACACACGTGTCATTTCTTGGGGTGTTGCAGGTTTAGAGAGACTGCCAGCTTTCTGTCCCCTGGGTCCCATTCTACTTTAGATGCTGTTCATCACTCTCCTGAACATGTGTCTAATAACCCTCTTCCGCTCTGAACTGTAGGTGTCATGAAGTTAGAATCCATGTACAGCCTCCAACCCCTTTACCCAGTGATGAACCTGCACAAAGGATTAGGTTATCTGTTGGCCCTTTGATTATTTTGTGGACATGTGGCATACAAATGTAGTACCAAGTACATGGGGTACCTACCTATAGAGCAGGACTGAAGAAACAGGCAGCTCTCGGCAGCTGTTGGTCACTACTCTTTTGACTGTAGAAATCCTAAAATGTGCAAAGTCTCATTGGAGTAACCTTTCCACTCTAAGCAAGTAAATGACAGCTTAGCCTTCTCTGGCATTTCCTCAAGCCTGTGTACTAATGAACTGGACTCATCCTACTGTACCTCCTCAATCCTTAAAAATCACATCAAACTCCTGTCCAGCCAACCACAAGACTCATCGCAGCACTTAATTTCCTCTCAACTACTGACTTCAAAATAACAGGAACGTGTATCAATGTAAGCTTCCAATAGAGTTGCAAGTCTCCTTCCAGCAACTTGGTCTTTTTACCAGTTTATTCTAAGCCTGGAATAAATTTGACAATGGTGCTTGCAATGTGTGCATTGGCTATGTCATTGGGCGTCATAGTCAGTCAGACAGATTTAAAATATATCCAGGATGGCTGAGGAATCATTGCCCCATTCCTTTGCTACTTCTACTTGATTATCTACACAAGTCCTATCTACTTTAGAATGGACTTTTGTCTGAAGGCATATAAACAGCTACTACATAATAGTATCTATTTAAAGAAGAGTTTCATTTATCCAGAACCATGGACTTGGGTTTAACATGCTTTGCTTATGTGTTATACAAATGTAACCAATGCTGGTGCTTCTGTAGTTTGTTTCCTCCTGACACACATGAAATCCAATTAAACAAATGAAGTAAAGTTTATGTCGTCATTCTGCATTGTTTGCATGCACGGAGGTTCATGTGGGCTAATGTGGTTTACACGAGAACAGATGAATCTCCCCAAATAAGTTATTGCTGCATGCTGACTTGCTAAAGCACACCCAACTTCCTCATCATTTCATCTAGGCGTAAGTGAATCCTAAACTTGCCTGTTTCTACTGCAGGCAACTATATTGTTACCTAGGCAAATTGGGAAACTTAGCTTTCAAAGAAAAAAACAAAACAAATAGAAAGCTTTCAAAGAAAAATGAATAGTTAAAAGTAAGTGTGGATATCTTTGTTCATCTGAAGAGCCATGTCGTGGAGAGCTTCTCCTGAAAAGCAGCCTGTCGGTAGCTGATAGGACCAGGTTGTTGAGTGTTGGGTGGTGTTTTCAAAGGAATATGTGTGTGCTCGCAAGTGTGCATGCGTGCATCTGCCTGTCTGTACTTAAATTACTAAAAGTGATCATTCAAGTACTATGGTTTCTCTCTGTATAGTTTAGATCTCCTTGCTTGACTCTTTGAAATTCATTTTTTAAAGCTTAGTAAAAAGCAAAATATAGATCCCTAAATATATTTCCTTTCAATTCTCAGACTTACTTACCACAGAATTGTAAAACTAAACTTAATTTATTTAGGAGGCATATTCCCTTCCTCTAATGAGAGTTGTGTTTGCACAAGATAAAACCGAAAAGAAAGAAGCAAAGCCAAAGGAAAAAAAAAATAGGTTTAAAAACAAAAGGAAACCTTTTCTATTTGTTTTGTTTATGGTTTAGATGTTTTTAAAAGACCTGTTTAGTAGATAACACTTCTTCGAATGAGTTTTTATGACAAAGCAAATGCTTTTTATTTCCCTTTGTGCCACTAGGAAGGTAAGAAGGCACAGTGATTGTGGGGAACTTCCTCAGTGTTAGATACTGCAGCGCACGTTGCAATCACTTTCCTGCACTGTTTTCTGCAGGGAACCTGGCTAAGAGGAGTCAGAAAGCACAGGAAGACCTTCCTCTTATTTCTTGAATCCAGGCACACTTTCTGTTAAGAATTTTGAAATTTGGGAGGATTTGGTTGATGTCTCAAACAAAACAAATTATTGATTTTTTTGAAGATCATTTCACCTTTGATCACCTTTCCACATAAGCTTAATCATTTCACTGCTAGGTTCGTTTCTTTTCTTTTTGTTTATTGAAGGAACACTGCATCATAACATATAAGTTCAAGGTAGGTGTTGTCATAAATCAACATCTGCATATATTGCATTGTTTCCCACTAACAGTCCAGTTCTAGCATTCCTGTTTAACACCAGGATGGAAACTTACCTCCTCATGTTGCCATTCTATCCTGTCCTTCCACCCAGGCAGGACAGGAACTTCCTTCTCTGTGTTCTTACACACCTTTCCTTTCCTCTGTTATATCACTTCCTCACTTGTGTTCTTACCTGTTTGCATTCTCTCTCTCTCTCTCTCTCTCTCTCTCTCTCTCTCTCTCTCTCTCTCTCTCTCTCTCTCTCTCATCTGAAGAGTTGGCACTGACTTTAATCTTTGAGCTCATGTGCTAATATTGTGAGTGGTATATGATAGGCTCAGGTTGAGGGTTTTAATGTGTCTGATGATAAATTAAGAAGTTAATGATTTCCTATTTTAGAATCACTTTGCATTATAATTCAGTCCTCCATTCCAGGTTCATGTTACCTACAGATTTTATAAGTATTTTTCGTCTATGTGCATTCAAGCCGTTGATCGAAAGGCACAGACTAAGATGATGTCTGTAGAAATACAAACATTGGTGTCCTTTGCCACATCCGGGGAAACCTCCCTTCAGTCCACACTTTGCCATTGATCAGTATACCATTTGGGGAGGATAGGAGCATTTCATGTTTCAGTTAAGGTGACATCTATGTGCCAGTCCACTATAGTGTACTGATAGCCCAACTATAATCTCTTTACACTTTTCATTGAATTCTATACTTCATATGAAATGAAGACAATTAAGTTCAAATGCATCTGACTTTTTGCTTTTTGGAAAACAGAAATAAATTTAGTTCCATCCTGTCTGGTAATAGACTCTTACATAAGCATCATAACTAATCTGTCTCCCAGTTCGTTGTAGAGTTTTTCTAGAATTCAACATTAATTTCATCAATCCATATTTTCTCCCATTTCTTAAAATTGAAATTGTGTCCCACTTTAATCTCTCTGATTTAGTGGCCATTCTTTGACATTCTTGCAATAAAATCTTTCTGAGTCTGGAACTTTGAAGGCATTTAAATTGCCCAGGTAATAATTTACTACTACCTCATCTGCCAAAACTTTAATTCGTTTTTACAATGTTTATTCTACCCCTTCTATTGGAAAGATTTAGTTTCTTACTAGGGAAGATGGATGAAACGCAGGGGTTGAAAACTCTGGTTTTCTATTTCCATTGTTACTGGGTCACTATCTTCTCTTTCCCTAAAGCCACAACTTTTTCCGAACACATCACAACTGTAAGCACTTTGTCATTTGATTTTAAATGATTCAACAACCTGAAGTTTATTCTGACTTGACACTATGTTTACATGCTCACAGCACATAGAATATCTCTCTTTATATGTCTCTCTTCTTTTATTGCTTGACTTTTAAAGACTGGCCAAGAGATTCTTGTGCAATTGTGTTAACTTAATTACGTATATCCTTCTTTTCTGAAAATCGTCACTCAAATTTAACTTCTGCAACTCTCATCTTTTGCTGTAGTTATGTTAAACAGTTCTGTCTTTGGGAGAAGCAGGGATTCTATATACAATCTGTATACAAAATTGTTTCATTGGGAAACTCAGTTATGTTCATCCCTGGTATTGAGGTTCCTGGCTTATTCATTTAATTTTCACAGAGTGTCAAACTTACTCCCAACTCTCCTTCTTGTTACTTGTTTACACCCTCATGCTTATGTGGGAACAGAAACCAGCTTCCTTTCAGCTACTTTTTATAAAGTATAAATTCAAACTCTTTGTTCCTGGATGGTTTTAAAGGCTCAACACAGAGAAACAATCACTTTGCAACGTCAAATTTCAGAGTATTTCTTCAACTGAGTTTATTTTGATAAAATATCATGACCCCTAGGGAATTTCACATAACACAAAATATCCCTTAAAAATCTGCAGCTTTGCTGAGTCATGCCTACCTTATAAATTTTGCCTTATTTTGGTGTTCCCACCATAAACTCCTTCTGAATTATGTATTAAGAAGACCTGTGAAATTCCTGAGACTTTTTTCACTGATCCTTCTTTCTTTTAAAGAATGTTCAGCTCCAAATGCATGACTCTCATTGACAAGTGTGTAGCATAGAAATTAATGCCAGGCATTTTGATGTAAACTTCATTTGGACTTACATCCATCATTAAGCCTCTATCTTTGTGAATTATCACAAATGCTCTTTGAGGTAAGATAAAATGATAAAATACTGTTCCCCAATTCTTCTTCCTTTTACTCAAAATCACAATAGTACTTTCCTAAGGATCTTATTCCTTCTCCCAGTTCAAATGAGTCTCTAAGTGATCAAACTAAAACCATCATATACATTGTATGTAGGTGTCAATTCATTGAAAAGATAGAGTTTTCCATGTCTCTTCTCAAGAATGAGCTTATTAACACATAAAGATCCCCCACGTGCATTGTGTTCAGATTCAGTCAGGATACTTTCCATGGTGGTTCTTCCTGTCTTGTCAAGAGTTTATCAAATGCTTTACTTGTGGTAAAATATTTTCAACAGGAGTAGAAGTCATTGGCATTTTTCATTATGACTATATTTCACCTTTGTACTAGCCTTGTGATGTGTGTTGTGAAAACATCACCTGTGTCCCCACAGGTGGTCTCCCAGAGCAATATCACTTCCGTTTGTCTTCCTTTTTTGTTTTTCGACCTCAGTTTATGACATCATGTGGATTAATTGAAAAAACTAGAAAGGAGGCAAAACTATGTATTTATTGATTCATTTATTTGAAGTGAGCATTTTGGGTTCTTTTTACATCTTCCCTTTGGGGAAAATTGTAAAAATGATACTCAGCACATTCTGTGAAACACATTATTTGAGAATATTTCCTTTTTTTTTCTCTCAAATTATGTATTTTCACACATTGAGGCATAATTGAAGAAGTATAAACTACACGTATGTGATGTATACAGTATGATCAGTTTTAACTTAAACACTCCTGAAACTATTCTCATCGTCAAAACAAAGAACATCTCTATTACCCTTCAAAATTTCCTAATGCCTTTTGCAGTATTACATATATTTCACCCCAGCTCCAGACAATCACTAACCTGCCTTCTTTTTATTTAATCATCGATATTTGTTTTCTCATTTGGTCCCAATGCTGCACTCATTTTTGAATATTGACTTTGTAACTCAGTCTGTATTTCACACCACACCTCCACCAGTTCCAGTTTCCTTTACCACTCTCTTTTCCCCTCTTACCACCCACCCCCTGGAAGTTTCCCTTTGTTTGCTTGTTTCTTTTATCTTGTTTTGTTTTCTTTTTTAACAATCCAAGCAGTTTGTCAGTTTTGAAAAGGTCAGATCAGATGTTAGATTTAACCTGACCTCATTTCTTGCATTAAAATTAGGCAGCTTTAAAAAAATAAATAAATACATGATCCAAATACTTTCTTTCCTGCTTGTTAGGAATTTAGTAGAAACATTTAATTTTGAGATGATTAATAGGTTCCCTTTTCTTCCCGTTTACTTTCTGCTGCTCAGTTCAGGACTTCATTGAGAATCCATAGATCCCCCTGTCTGGATAGAAAATAGAATAAAGAACCAGAGAGAAGCAGAGAAAGAAAAAAGCGAGCAAGGCAAGATGGCCCTACCCTGGGCAGTCAAGTCATGTTGATGTCCTTAGCTGTTCATGAGCCAACTCTGAAGACAGATTCTTTGGTGGGTCACCTACAGAGACTGACAGTCATCATCTGGGTGACAGTGGCTTCAGAAACACAGCATTTAAAATGCTGAGTGTAAAATGCTTCTGCATCCTTCCTTTTATAGTCAGCTTGTGGTCAAACTTGAAAAAAAATGCACAGAAAACTAGAAATTGGTATTCTGCTAATTGCTATTTCTATTGTTGTAAGGAACAGGCAAAACATCTGATTGAAATGGAAAGATTTTTGATTTCATGGTTTCAGGATCAAACTGAACACTAGGTGCCTTTGAGTTTGGACATTTAAGCCAAACCTTTTCAAGCTTTTTGACATTGTAGAGTAACAATCTTATGAGAAATCAAAGGGTGAGGAGTTCAGTGCCAGTGAGGTTGGCTCATGCATTTTAAAAGCAGGTTCCACTTGAAATGAGGTGGAAGGGTGCAGATAAGATGGCTACTCAAGAAGTGAAAAGAGAGACATTCGATTTTCAGCCCAGAAGGAAGACAACAAAGGGGTCTCTAAGATCGGTAACTGCTGTAGGATGATTGACAGTAAAAATGTGTGTGGGGGGCGTGCATTATTTTATCTAAATTGCATCAGGTGATCCACAGTCTCCTTAAAAATGATTGTTAGGTCCATCATCTCCAAAAGGTGCGTGCAAGCCACACACCCCTGGGTTCGAGTCTGGACCTGGGGGGGAAACAGTCAATGTGAACAGCTAAATAAAAATAAAGTGCTTCTTCCTCTTCTCTCTTCCTATCTGTGTGCCTGCCTGCTCACCTTCATTCCTGTCTATACCTTTCCTTTAAAAAAAAATTGTCAAAAATCTTCCAGAAGTGTTTTTCTTAAATGTTAATTGGTTGAGATGATTTTTAAACATCTGTATTTCCTCATCTGCTGACTTAAAAACAAAGAAGAAATTAAAAGAAATATTAAAGTTAGTTAAGTATATATCCCCAATACCATTCCAGGGACATTTGTTTGTGATTATTAGAATGCTAACCTGTATAATTCAACATGAGCAATGATTTTTATGCAGTTTTTCTGAAACAGGTCTTTGGAGGTAGCATGCACATTCATTACCAAGTCGCTTGCTAGATCATTCTGAGGTTTTTCCTCATTAGATTTCATGACTCCTTATCTATGAAAGTGTTTGACTTTGTTGTTATACATAGCTTCTAGTATGACTATCACTGCTATTTACAGAAATTATTGTATTTAGTGAAGTCACTGTAGTTAATCACTTGTGACTGGATCTAGTGATAAAGATATATAAAAAGCAATATATTATTAAATCCAGCATCTCATGGGAATGCACGGTCAAAGTTGAGAAATAAGCAAGCACAGCCCCCCAAACTTGAGTAGTATATGTTCTGAAATAAAATGCATTATGCATTAAAAATAAACGTCTCATAATAAGTATTTATCAGGGAAGGAAAATGATATGCAAAATATAGATTTATATATGTCGGCGTCTACAGGAATGGAGACTCACCATATTAATAACATTAGAAACAAGTTTAGAGCTTGCTAAATTCTCAGTTTCATTGCTGCTTGAATTCACTATTCGGTATCTTTATCTTTCCTCTTAGAGAAAGTCAATGCCCCATTGAAAAGGAAATGTAAAAAAGAAAGCGTAGAGGAGTTCACATAATAGAAAACACAATTTATTATACCCTACCCCAAATAATTCAGAACTTTTTCCCTCACAGTCATCATGATTTAGAGAAAGCCTTCAATTAATGGCAGTCATCACCCTGTATTAAATTATGTATTTACTTGCTTTGCTTCTTAAATCTGGTGATCCCTCTAAGGAAAGAACCATGTACCTCTGCATCTCAGCACCTTGTCAGCACCTCGTTATCTCAACACCTTGTCAGTATCTGGCACATTTTCCAAAGTCAGTAGAAGGCTGACTGATCCAGGAACATTTACATGAATGTGTGGTCACAGGATAAAGCATGAACTTTCCAAAATATATGTTGCTGTAAATTTGAAACATGTTTATCTATGGTAGAGTTTTCAGGGACTAAAAATATTTGCTTCCAGTTATTACTGAGATATAATTTAAGGAAAATATTATATTTCCATAAACTCTTTGCATAGTTGCTATCCTGTCCAATGGGAGAACCTCAGTTTCATCATCCTTAGGGCAAGCATGACAGACCATGCTAATCAGTTTAGATCTTGTCCAGTTCTCTTCTCTATCCTGGAGAGAGAGGAGCAAAGGCATGGTACACCCAGGTGCCGTGAGAATAGGTTTTGTTGCGTTTCCAGCTCAAGGGTGGGCAGTGTTTTCAGATCTGGTTATATAGAACTCCATGGGGAAGCACAGGGTCACATGAGTCTGTGGGTTCAGGCAGTATTTTCAGCCATTGTCTTCCACGAATAATGCACCTATAGGTTTCTGGATTGTCCATGACAGGTTGGAGCCCATAATCATGTAGTTTGGATTATTTCCCTCAAAATATATTACCTTGCAATTACTCTTGCCAATGAAGTTTCACATGCTGATACACCATTTTCATGCCCACTTACCCAGGAGTCTTCTTGAATGCCATTGCTGTCGACTCAGCAGTTCCGTACCCACTGTTGCTTCCTGTCGTGTCAGAATGTGGAGATTACACTGCATATAATCTCCTTAACTTCATTTAAAAAATACTGCAGGAAATACTGATTTCAGCCCAGAACCTTAGAGAGTGGGGTACAGGAATGTTGGGGCAGATGTGAAGCATGATTTTGAGTCTTCAGAAAGGTTAGTCTTTTATTTGGGTCTTACCCATGTGTCAGAAACAATAGGCATTTCTTCACATGCATCTGCCTACATTTTTCCTGTGGGCTCTGGGTTACCTGTATTCTTGGGTTAGCCCACTTCTGTCAGAAGATACCTTCTTCCCAGGTGTGTCCCTGGGAAGGTAGAGAACTTGATCTGGCTAACCTTTTTGATTGACTTTTTTCTTTCCCCAGCTATATTGAGGGATGATTGACAGATAAAAATTGTGCATATTTAAGGTGTACCATGCAATGCTTTGATAAAGTATACATTGTGAAGTGATTGCTTTGGGACTATTGGCTTTGTGTGATACCCTAAAAAAAAAAGGCACCTGACTATAGAGTCAAATAGTTCAATACACCCTGTTACCTCCTAGCTGAACAAAAATGAGTGATTTAATTAGGAATTCCCACCACCCACAAAGTAGAAATTCTAATACCTATACATAAAGGATTTTTGAAGATTTAATGAAAAAACATGTTTTGAATCATAGTGGAGCTACTGTATATCTGTCTTCAGGATATTTTATGTTCTTCCTTCTATCATTTCTAATATCTGTCTGCCCTTTAATCTAGTCCTCATTGTTTCCTGTCCACTGCCTTGGTCTACATTATTATGACCACCTGACCTCTTAGTCCCTGTTTTCCTGGTTCTGTCATCTGCCAGGAAAGTTGCCAAGGATACTAGATCCATGTTGGTGAGTTGTACAGAAACTAAGATACAGTGTTAGGGTTGAGTATAAACAAACAACCTGAGGGCATCAGGGAGATCACTTTTAGTGAGTATTTCATACCGGAAGTCATCAGAACTAAAGAGCCTCATAAACAAAGACATCACTCCATGCCCCCAGAATGGATATATGGGAAATAAAGACCAGTAAGTGACTGAGTACCTGTAGACTTTATTATACACATTGATTTGCATTCTCAAAGCAAAGAAAATTACTTTTTTTCTGAAAATAATAAAGGAGACTTCAAGTTACTCCCAAATAAGAAGGCATTAAGAGCAGTATCTGGTTACAAGTCAATAAACAGTAAGCATTCATAAACATATGATGACTGTGGACTATGTTGGCTTACATTTCCTAGAGCCCCCTGAAGAGACCATGTGGAATACGCCTCAGAATTGTCACCCAAGAGGCAAGAATAATGGACTGTCTAGCCACAAACTCCCATTTTGCCTTGGTAGCTTCTCTTTACAACAGTCCTGATCCCCATGTAAAAAGAACATCTCTGTGACCAAGAAGACAGACTGGGAAGCACAGATGCTATAGGTCCAGGCCACCACTCATGACACCCAAGGTGGGCTCTGGAGATTTGGGTGGGGCAGCAACAGTGTCTGCTGCAAAGGAAAAATGGGATTCTTCCATATAAGCAGGTGACTCCTCTGAGGGCTTCTTTTCAAAATCACTTGTATCAAGATATAATTTCACCACCTTTAATCACTCTGCCCAAAGACCTATGGGGAAATGGTGTTCATGCATTTCCATCTTCTCAACTAAAACATTATACTAAATTTTTATAACTAGTCTTTATGTTTTTCTAGCATTTGCCTCTTCACCGCCCAGCACAGTGCTTTCCTGAAATGAACTGAACTCAATTACAGGGAAACTAGAAAAACAACTACTCCATAAGATCCCCTTTTCCCTCAAAAATCAGAACATTTGCTATCAGTAACCTGCTTTCCTATGTCTATTTCTGTAATGCCTCTAACCCCAGTGGATTCAAATACACTGAATTGGCAATTACTGTACAGCACATTTAGCATACTTAAAAAGCCTCTTTGCCCACCATTGGAATGCAGCCATCAGAATAAAGCACAACAGCTGTGTGGTAGCTACAGTAACGCAACATAAAGTGTATGATGGATCACTCAACTGGCATGTGTCTCCCGTAAAACAGGTTGCGTATTTGCAATCTCAGAGTCTCCTCTAGATCACATTTGGATGGCTGCTATCAAGAATGCATAACATTATTCTTAAAGTAATTATTTTTAGGAAGATGAAAGCAATGCCTACTGTCCTTTAATCTTGCCCATTAGAATCAAAACAGAATAACAGTCCACAAAGGGCACATGCGTCTACTAGGAAACTGAATGCCCAATGCCGGAAGTCCATTTCTTCAGAGGGCTCTGCCGTCTGGTATGAGGAATGTGATATTCTTATGCAGAGTTTACAGAACCTCTTAGACATGCAATGTACCTTCGTTCTCATACCACACCCATTTGGCGGATGAAGACCCAACGAAGAGCTGCATTTCACCCAGGTCCACAGAGTAGTAATAAAGAATGTGACCTGCAATTCTGTCTGTTGCTTTTTCATCCTGTGCCCTTTGTGGTACAACAGAAGATTTCCATGTCGGTCAAGGCAGAGGATTCTAAAGCAACTGCTTGCTGTCCCAGTAAAGCATCCCTACCACTTTCTTTAAAGGACCTCTGCAAGACTCAGGGTCCTTTGCACACCTTTTCATGTACGGCTCACACATGTAAGTGGATGGAGTCATATTAATTCTGAGATGAGAAATTACAGCTCACTAAGTTGCAGTTTCTTACCAGAGATCACACAGCTTCTAAGTGGGAATATAGCTTAAAATTCAGTCTGTCTGATTGGAGTCTTGTGTTGTTTTCAGCACATCTCAGGTCATTCTCCGGGCCTCCCCAAACAAGGTATGAAGCAGGAATATTAAACTGAATGCGTACCCATACAGGGACTTGGGTAGGATGTCTGAAAATGTCCAGAAATACAGGAGTTGCCCCTCTGAAGGACATTTAGCCAGATTTATGTTGCACACCAACAGCCTTGCAATGCCCTTTGTCTGAGATCCTTCTTCCCTTCTCTTGTCCCTTGTTAATGCTTGATCACACCATATCCCCATAGATGGGTTTCGGCACTGGGAATTTGGGGAGAAACAGTTCTTGCACTCAAGGTGGAGAAGCAACAGACAAGCAGACAAGTAGAAAATACAATGCTCTTGGGCTCCTTACAGCTTGGGAAAGTGTTGACAGGGAGAACCTGGAGACCTGGAGACCTGGAGAGAGACTCCCCTCCCTCTCAATGAAAAGAATTCAGGAACTCATTCCTAATCAGATGCAAACATATGGCAAATAGGGTTTGACAACTTTCCTTTCATCAGACATGTTTCCAGAGTTGATATTAAAAATATTTAACAACCAGCATGTGTTAAGGATCAACTAATAGAATAGAGACAGTTCCAGCCTAGAAACTCTGGATCACCTGCTGTGCTCAAGGTTAGTTTAGTTCCTGGAGGAATTCCTGGGAGGTCTCAGCACAGCGACTGTGGGCCAGAGACACTGGCGGACTCAAGGCTGTGGCTTGAGTTTGGTATCTGATGCTGAAATTCCAGTATTTTAACAACCATTCAATTCTTGTAAGTGCCTGTTGAATACCACCCCTGCTTTTGCTTTTAGAGGCCGGACTTCTAGGTGCCTACACCTTCCAGAGATTTTCCTGAAGCTCCCCTGTAATATTTCAGGTATCTGTAGGTCACAGAAATGTGCCCCAGTCATCTCTCCATCTGCACAGCTACCTGCTTCATGAGTGGGTTGTAACACCCACCTACAGACCTTGAGAGAAACATTAGAAGATGGTTTCAGGTTAAGAATTCATCAAAGGAGAGGGGACCTGCTACTTGCAAAGCCTCCTTGTTTTACTTGGTGCAAGAATAAGTGCTGCCATCTTAAAAACGCTTTGCACTCTTGGTTGACAAAGCACATTCATATATACAACAGCACTTCCTTTTCACACAAGGACTGAGCAGCATTGCTGTCATCCCCATTTCACAGATGGGAACATGGAGGCACAGGAAGGGCAAGTAATAGAGGCATGTAGTTATCAAAGGACAAGATTCAGTGAGGACCAGGGAAGCCCAGTAATGGACTTGGGGGTTTGACCTTCTGGAATTGAAATCTGGCTCCCACCCTCCATTGCTGGATCATCTCAAAAAAGTTATCCAGTTGAGCCCCATTTCCTGTTTTGTCCGTTAGGGACAGTGTCAGTACATATCTCTCAGAGTTGTCTTGAGCCACATTTGAAGACTAGAGTGTTGTTGACACACAGTCAGTACTCAATAAATGGCAGCTATGCTTCTAGGACAGTTAGGTTCAACTTCTGATCCATCGGCCTCTCTTTCATGACACACCACCGCTTACACCTATCATGATACTCAACCTCATGTTATAGATTCAAAACAGAGTTCTGAATAATTTGGAATACCAACTGTTCAGTGTATTCTGTTAGTACCAAGTGCTATGTGATAATATTTACATATTTTAGTGCCAAAGAAAAAATATGAAGAAAAACAAATAAGTATAAGCAAATAAAAATATCTCATGTTTTGAGTTCTAATATATGACTCTATTCTACAGACTAGTGTGACTCACCAGAGAATTTGAAGTTCTTTATCAAATTAGAATTTCACAGCCAAAATTTTGGGGTGAGTAAAGTTTCAGGGACAGAGAGTACTCCTCTCATATCCAGAAATATTTCTTTTCTTAAATCTATTTTGTGCAGTATATGATTGTACACAGTTTTTCCACTGGGCTTTCCCACTTGTTAATCTCTGGACTTTAGTGCCTCTTCACCTTTTATTTTAGGAGAGGGGAGGGAATTACACTGGACAAAAAGATGAACTTTTCATAGTCTTCTGATCCTAATAAGATTTGTGTGTATCTTTAGAAGTTGCAAATTTCATGGTCTAGCAAGGAAAATACTTCATTTGAAAGCCTTTTCTGAGATGATTGGAAAAATTTCTAACACAATTCCAGAGTAGTTTGGAAGACAGAGTTTGGGTTAGAATAGGGATGCAATTCTTATCATTTTACTTTATTTGAGGCAATCTCTTCTTTGCTCTAGGAATCAATCGATATTTCACTTTAGTCTGAATTAAAAAATATATTCATATCTCCGGATATCATTCATTCTTCTTGAGTTTCTTGGTGCGATGAACACTGTTATTGAAAATTCATTACACTGGAGGTTTTGGCAAACATTGGATGACCCATGGAATTGATTGGTCATTGGATAAGCACTGTTTACAAGGACAAGACTTATTCCACCTCTGCTCTCAAGAGCTCTGCAAATTTAGATTTCCCAGCCCACTACAACCACACCTGTGACTCTCTAAGTTTATCAAAATTACAGGGCCTGATTCATAATCTAGTGGCCCCTGATGTATAAAAATATGGGGCTGTTACAAATCTCAGTGGGTGGATCTATATGAAATGATTACCCAAAGCAATGAGTTCTTCCTAAACATTTGTAACTTCCAGAAAATGTAGAATGCCTCTTCTTATTCAAATATAGGCCAAGTGAAACCTGCAGAGGTATGCCCTCTTCACCATTCTTAGAAGTAGTTCACATTTCTAATCAAAGTGTTATCTTCTACAGTAATATAGCTAACTCTTTTCAAGGAATCTTGAAAGATGGAATCTCTCAGCCTCACACTCACTTTTGCCTCTGAGCCTTGGCTATGTTCTTCACTCTATTGGATTCTGCTTATTCTCCTTTAATTATTTAAATCTTGGGCATTCTTCCAAGCCCAGATCAAGCTTTTCCTACCTGTTACAGTCCTAGCTTGCTTCTTTCCTTCTCTGAAGAATGAATACCTTCATCCATCGGTATCAAATAATGTATTTAGATGTATAGTATTAAAGATGGAGAGGTGGATGCTAGTGGGAAAGTTAATGCAAGGAAAGCTTTCATTCAGAATAGCCCAAAGGGGAGAGTAAGTTGGCTTGTGAGGTAATAAGATTCCTGTCACAGAAGCTATTTAAGAGTTGTTTGAACAATGGATTGAGATTACATTATAGAGGACATTCATTTAAATAACGTTGAGATCTCTGGGATTATACTATTTTATAGTTTTTAATAGCATGTCGACACATTGAGAATAAAGATGCATCTGTCTCTTAAAAAGCAAGGCATGCAGCTTGGGTTACTTAATTCTAAATTGATTAATGACATTTGCTTTACTATTTAGTTTCTTTCATATCAAGAGGTACAGGGCAGCAAGGAGAATACTTAGAAAGAGAAGAAGCTTGCAAGAGATATCACACAAAATTTAGAGTGGACATTCACTGTTTAATTTATAACTTGCTTCTTCATGTGATGAATTTTATTTATTTTTACTATACATGAATATAACTTAGACCTCTTGATTAAGATGACTCTAGATCTGGTTACAGGAAAAAAATAAGTTTGACAGTATATTCATGATTTGATCACTCAGGAAAAGATAATTCTCTTTTATTGACTTTATAATTCAGTCCCTGTGGGGTCTTATTTTTACTTCAGAATGATATGATCAAAAAAATTCTGCCTTGCCACATTAAGTTGTTGTTTCAAAGAGTACGTATCCTTTCTTATTTAAATCTTGCAACAGTCCCGTGAAGAAACTGTTGGTAAAAGCAATACCTTCCTGATGTACCCTGGTGGTTTATTGGTTAGAGCCACTGCCTCCAGCCAGAGCACAGTTCACATGCATCCCAAGGATCCTGGTTCATGTCCCAAGTCTGGGGCAAACAACCAAGATGAACAATTAAATAAAAATAAAAATGCTTCTTTCTTCTCTCTCTTCCTGCCTGCTTGGCTACTTGCCTTCATTCCTGCCTGTGTCTTTTCTATCCAAAGCAAATAATACCTTCTCAATTTTACAGAGAAAACTAAATCCAAAGAGATTGAGTGGCCCATTAACAGTCTTCCAGCCATTGATGAAACATAACCCCCATTTCTACTCTTAAATATAAATCCACTGGTTTAAAACCACAACACTAACAAAATAATGAAATTAGCTTATTTATAGACTACAACTTGCAAAGGTTCATAAGTGAGTTTAATCAAAACAAAATACATTAAAAATACAATTATTTTAATTTGTTATACAAAATTGTTTTCTTTCACTAAAGAGTGGACATACTTGTTTCCCAATGTGAAGCATGCACTATTTTCAGAGATTATGGAAAAAAATGAAACAATATGCTGAAGTTCAAATAATAACAATGCTATCTAGATAAGCTTATGTTTTCAGTGTAAGAATTATCATAAGGAAAGCTGAAGAGAAGAATGTTTCAACACGCCTGTATGTTGAAAGGCAGAGTTGTTTAACAAAATTAGTTGAGGGACCAAAGGACAAGAAGTTAATCAAAAAATGAAGCAAGATTATGAATTATGTTGGAGGGAGAGAAGGAGGGAGGAAGGAAGGGAGGAAGGAAGGAAAGAAGGAAGGAAGGAAGAAATTTTAATCTGTAACTTCCTCTATAAAACCTTGGAAGTCATTATGTCTTATTCTTTATATATAGGGATAGGAAGGAAGGAAAGAAGGAAGGAAGGAAGAAATTTTAATCTGTAACTTCCTCTATAAAACCTTGGAAGTCATTATGTCTTATTCTTTATATATAGGGATAGGATTTTACATACTTGACAGAGACAAGTAGCAGGGTGTAAGGGGTCTTTCTGCTCAGGGTCCAATCGATCTTCACCCTCAGCCGCCCACATGTAATAAGAAATAGGCGGCGATGCTCCCAAGAACAGGTATATTGCCTCACTGATGCTTTGTAAGTGGTCATAAAGAAGTTGGCTGAGCATGAAATTTCATCATTAAAGTTTATGCTTTGAGTTGTGGGGAGGGGAGAAGAAACAAAAATCAAGAATAAAAAAATAGAAGGAGAAGGTAAAATGGAGAACAGCTCATATGAGACAATGATGTGTTTGTGAGAGAGTTTATTTTTAGGGGACAGACAGACAGTGTGGTTCTGAATCCAATGTGTCCTGGTATATCTTGCTGGCCCTGACATCCAAAATGGAAGCAAAGGAGGGAGATGGGAAGATGTTTTGCTTCTTCACGTCTGAACACTCTTTGAGAGCCGGTACTTAGCTGACAATTTTCTGTAAACATTGAAGAGGGTTCTGTTCAAGGAGCTCCAGGAAAGCATTAATAGAGAAGCAGGTTTGTATTTCTGTAGTAGTACAATTGTGTTGTTAGACATTTACACACTATTATTTGAATGAAAATAGGAAATGTCATTTCTTAAATTTTCTATCACTATTCTCATATTTCTCCCAATTTCCATTTGCCTAGTAGACTGAGGGTAGGGTGGAGTGAAGAAGACATACTCAACCATGGACAGTCTCTTTGTCTCCTCTAGTTTTTGTCTTTTGGAAAATTGTGTCACTCACATTTATACTACTTTCTGTGGTTGCCTAATGTGGTGGCTGACTTCTTGGTGAGAGGCAGGAAATATAGGAGCTCATAGAACTGAAGTTATGACAGAGTCTTTGGATAAGGACTGAATATCAAGAATGGGACTCATTGCTGCAATGAGTTGATTTTTCTTGTCTCAAATTTTGACTGATGACCACAGATGTACTCTATGGTCCTTCATGGACTTGGAGAGTGCTGTGCTGGACTCTGGTTCTAGTTAGCTACCTCTTTATTCCACCCCTGTATCTCTGGTAGTTTACCTTTAACCACATGTCAATACAACAGAACCTACAAAAAAGGCTGAACCCCTTACTTGCTGCTTACAGGAGAGTGGGAGTCAGGAGCACTACGCAGGGTCATTTCTGAAGCCATCTGCTTCCATCAGACCCTCTCCACCCTCCCCAAATTGGACTAGGGTCTTCTAGAATGTCTTTTTCTAGGTAGATAAGGGAAAAAAAGGAACAAAATATTTGCAGATGCTAGATTTCCCTCCAACCTTTCCAACACATTAAATTCAGAAATCACTTCTCTAATCTGCTTGCTTTCCCTTCTCCTTCCACAGTCTAGTAGCTGAAAACGAACCATCTCTCCACTGCCTTTTCTTTTTCTTTGTCCAAATCATATCTTTCAGTTCCCCAGGAACACTAAATGTCAAAGTTTAGCTCTTGTGGCTGATGGGGAGAAAGGAGAGAATTCTGCTTGCCTACAAAGAGAGCACAGAGCGAGGTATATTTACAAATTATTATTCTCCTTTTATCTGTATGTGCTTGTAGATTTAAATCATTTATAGTGATATAAAGCTCAAGGAATACTTGCCACTCTTAGAATGCTGAGGTATAGTGAATATTTAGCAAAAACTATATATATATATATATATATATATACATATTTACAACAAAAACTTTTGAGAAAAGGCTAATAAAAGTCAGAGAACTTCACATGAGGTAAAATATAATTTTACTAATGGAAGTACCATAAAAATCAAAACTACAAAAAAGAATGCTTTTGAAAAAATGAGGATAGTCTATGTTTTGCCTCTGAATTAGAGTGTCATATATCATCCCAGAGGGGACATTTTTTACAGTACATAACTCCTGCTGCCACTCAGGCATTTAGCCTCACATATGCAGAGAAATGTTGCTCTAAATCACTATTCTTAGGGAGTTTAAAACTTTTCTTTTCCTAGAGTGACCTCATTTTATTTATTTCAAGGGAAGCTGCATGATTTATCTAGCTCTGTCCTGGGGGATTATTAAAAGTGGGTAGACAACTCTTTGTATTATTCTGTTTTAACCTTTTCCTGAGATAATTGACTAACGTAATACCAAGAGGTTGATCTTAATGATTCAACTACTGGATATCCCTTACATTTAAGAAAGACTTGATAAGAATAGAAAAAAGAAATGGTTATCTGCTGAAGCGCTGCCAAAGATGTACTGCTTTGCTACCTTTATTCAAGAGTTTATTGTATGTCGACACTAATTTAGACACTAGGACACTTTTGCCTACAAGTTCAAAAGAAATTCTGTCAAAGAAGTTCAGACTCAATTCTATGTAGTCTTAATCTATAGGTTCCATGATTCTTTCTGTATATATTTTTTTCATTCTGCTCCTAAAAAATCAAGTTGAAGCTAACACACATGAAGAACAATATATTTTGATTGCTAGTTCTTCTTCACCTGGATGTCTAACAGATGTGCTGGTTCATCCAGGAGTCACACATAAATGTTTGCCATTTTGAATATGGTTCCAGTGGTTATATTTTGAATACTCATTCATCTGCCAGGAATAGATTATTAAGAATTTAAAATAATAAGCATCATTGAGATTCTCTGCGATATTTAAGAGAGAGGGAGGGAGAAAGAGAGAGAGATCGAGAAAGATGATATTTCAGGACCTCACTTTTAACCACCATATGAGAAAACACGTCCTTGAAATGTTCTCTCTTCTAACTTTCTCTGTTTTCATTAAGGGAATACTCTTTTAAGAATATATATTTCTGTGTCATTAAAACAGTGCTTTGTATATAGGTTTTAAATCTAACATGAACACAAACACATCTGTTATTTTTATGCTGGTCAAGAGAAAACCAGAATTATTTTTTCCTGCCTGAGATTTTTTAATTGCAAAAAATCCCTTCATGGGCTTACATGGCATATCCAAGTGTATAAACCCACATCTCTATTTTATATTCAGCTGGTCTCCTCCGTGTGCATTTCAAAATCAGAACAAAGAGCCAGTCAAGGAAAGAAAATCCTTACAAAGTGGCTGTTCTAACACAGCTGCCTCCTACTCTTCTTCAAACTAATGTTTATTAGCTCCTGGGTTTTATAATGAGTTGATAAGGAGTTCATAGCGATTAAAATTCCACACAAGGGTCATCATCTACTAAAGCACATTGCACTGGCTTTGTAGGTGAAATGCGGTAATAAATGAAAGATGGATAAAAAGAATAGAGCAATGATACCTGTATGGTTCTATTTTCAGAAAAACTAAAAAGTTAAAAAAAAAAAGTATTTAATTCTTTCAGTGCCTTGAGAATACATCACTCAGACAGAACCCTTAACAGAAATCTCATTCTCCATTGCTGGACAGAGTTAATTAATTTGCAAATATATTTCCTCTTCTAAGTGACAGTCTTGTCTACTCTGAGCAAGGAGGAAATAGTGGGCTGAAACTAGAGCATGAAGTGCTGTGGGCTCACATGGCACAAGGAGACCCCTGGAGAATTGAGGTGACACCAGCTTGTTACACCTCCCCTTAATGAGCGCCTCAGAAAGAGAAATATTTTGATCCAGGTAGTGAGGGGGGCACTTGGGTGGTCTCCATGTGCTGCTACTAATTGCTCTGTTATATACTTAAGTTTTTTCAAAGGGACAATGCCTGCAGGGACTGGGGCCCTCCTGCTTTTAGTCATCAGCCCTCAGTGGAGGTGAGGAGATGTTTACTTTGTTTCTTGATTTTTCTGTCACTGTGTTCTTTGCCTAAATCTCCAGTGCCTTCATTTCATCTTCACTCACCCTGAGTGGATGCCTATCAGAGTACTTTGGTGAATGACTTACATCTCCAAGATTCTGGCACTAGCTTTAGACAAGACCATGGTATTCTGTCTTGGGCCATTTTCTCTCTCTGTACAGATTTCCAACTAGAAGGACCCTTTCTTCGTATCTATGTCACCTCCATAGGTTTGTATTGTTCTATGACACTGGCATAATAATGACAAAGTCAAAATCGGGTGATGGGGTGGAGGGCATCAAAGTTGACATTCAGAATGGAATCTGCCTGACTTCTGATTTTTTTGCCTCTCTTTCATTTCAAGACTGATTTTGGGGTCCCATCTCCTTGCTTGATCACATCCTGGTTCATAGAATACAAAGGAGAAGAGAGTATCCATCAGTTTGTGAGGGAGGAGGAGGTGATTAAGGAAAAGTGGAGATTTCTAAAGGAAAAAGATAATGCAAGGCTTTGCTCCACAGGATAGAGTTTGGCTTGTATGGTAAGAGCAAACAGAATCTCCTGAAGGTATTTAAATAAGGGAATTGAATTCCTTGAATTATGTTTCTTCAAAGAACATTCTGGCTATTGTATGGAGGAGGAATGTGTGAGGTGCACTTTCTATGTTCTATGACTCCTAGTTGATGTTCTATGACTCCTAGTCAAAGAAGGCAGTGGGTTGAAATAGTCGATACACTAGAGATTTACATTTGGGATTCAAACAGGCCTTGCTAAAGGTTAGGAGGTAGAACATAAGGGAAAATGGGGGAATCACAAAGTCTCTCTATTAGGTTTCTGGTGTTAAGCAACTGAATATACATAAATACCAGAGAGGTCCATCATTTTAGAAGTAAGGTCTTGACATGTTCTTAGTTCTGGTAGAGGGTGAGGACATGGCTTCCAAATCTTAGGCATCGACCAGACCCTTAGAACAAACATATCTGAAATGTTCTCTATATCTTTTCTGACCTTGATATCCTATTGTCCTCTTCAATAATTGCTTGGGCTGGGATGCCTCTGTGACTCCCATCTGGGCCTTATTCTGGTGCCTGCATTCAGATTTGAACTCATCCATCAAACCCATGAGGAACACTTTGCTTGACACACCTCACTCTACCCTCTGCTGTTGTACATCCCGGCCCCACATCCAGCGCGTATGCTCTCAGTGGTGGGCGTAGTTCAGATTCTGGCTCCTTCCATCTGGACTTATTTCACGATGACTTGCTCAGTCCTTCCCAGCTAAGTCTTGAAAGAGGAAAGTTAAATCTGGCGATGTTAAAATTTGTAGCAAGTTTTAATAAAAATAGTCCTTCTGTTTGAGGTCCATATCCCCAGAAGCACCTAGAATGTTCCCCTCCCATTTGGCTGGTCCTGAGCACCACTTGGGTTCTAGAAAATCACTTGGCTCCTCTGAAGTACTCAGCATTATATGTTCAGAATGATCACACACCATGATCAAAGGAAACACTGTAAAAATAATGATGCCATTATGAGGAACTATCATTAAAAGAACTTTTGGAAAAAAAGAGCAGAAAGAACTATTTGTGATTCTTGTCAAAGATCAGAGCTACCCCTTGTCTTGTTAGTGTGCTTCCATTTGGAAATTGAAAGATATGCATCTCATTTTATTTCCTTGCAAATTAAAAAAGCCAAAGTACTGTTTCTCTTTATTTAGTACTCAGAGATTTATGTCTAAGATGGTTTTACAATATACCAATCACATGCATTGGTGTTAAATATTCATTTTATTCAGGTACTGTTGGTCCAGTGGACTAATGAACAAAAGAACCACTTGCTTCATTCACCAGTGTGCAATTTAGCTACAAAATAATAATAGTCATAATTTAAAAAAAAAGAAAAAGAAAGGAAAGGGAAAACACTTCTTCAAAAATGATGTTAAAGGAATCTGGAAGCCAGTTTTTAAAAAATGATCAATCACCTCCTACAATCTTAAAATGGGGGTATAAAGCAATTTTTATAATTCCAGATAGCACTAAAAAGCTTGAAATTGCTTCATTCTTTTAAAGGAAAACATTATTCTGACTAAACTTTCCACCCAGTTGTCATGGCAACCTTGCCATTTTCTACCCTGTAGAGACAATTAGATATTAACCTGGGCATTTAGAGAAAGACACTTCTAACTTAGAGAAAGACTTGTTGATTTGTGTTTGGCTGAGTAAACCAAAGAATTACTATTATAATTCTTCCCAGAGCTAATCCTCTTTGAGCCTTCCAGGCCATTGTTTTAGGAAAGATTAGCTCTGAATTTTAAACCAAACACAGTGGAGGGAAAGGAGATAGAAATGGGCCGTGCTAACTACTACTCCCCCAGCTTGAAAAACTAGAGAATGTCAGTTTTTATTTCTTTGAAATAATTTCTTAATCTAGTGACTGTCACCACCGTAGACTCAAACATCATGGGAGAATAATTTTCCTGAGATTTAAATTGGAGAGAGAAGGTGGAAAGGGATTGTAACTCTCTGCTTAACAAACACCAGTTATTAAATCTGTAGCCCTCTTCCATTTACTTAGATACCTTTTGAGAGACAGCAAGGAAGGCAATGAGATAGAAACCACCTGGGAAGGCAGAAATTAATCCTTCCTTTATTAGGGTTTTTGTCTAACTGGTACTCTGCCTTTTCCCATCAATTCATCTAATAAAAGTTTTTTTTTCATTATCTTTCATGAAAGTTTTTTCACGCCTACCTAATAATGCTGAGAGTGGGAGAGGCTAGAAAGAAAGAACTGTTTTCTATTAAGTGAACTCATTAAATGGATCTGAGACTTGTTGTCATAGAGCATGTGCTGAACTCCAGGGTCATGTTGTTTCTCTGGTTAATGTAGATGTTTACATCACCTAGAGCCGTTCCCTACAACGGGCACCGTGCAGATGAAGAACAAGGTAAATGCATTAAAAACAGGGAAAGTGAAAAACAAAACAAAACAACACTCTGAGTTTTGTGTGGTCAGAATAAAATTGAGGGCTTTTCTCTTCAATGCACTAACCAAAGGAAGTGGTCTATTTTCTAATTATGTTGTCATTGTTCAAAATATTTAGGGAGCTCTTCTCCTGGAAATTGCTTTGAGAGTCTCTTGCATGTTATTTCCATTGTCCTAAGTGAAGTAAATCTGTGTTCTTTGAGACTAAGCCAAGTCTATTAAAAAGGTGAACATTCAAGTTTGGCAAAACCATTTTTGTTAGTTTTTTTAAAGTATTTTAAAAGAAGCAGTGAGTATGTGTGTGCGCTCGTGCACTTGTATATGAGGTAAGGTTTGAAATGGATGTATTTGTCTGCTAGGTTTCTGCAACAGCATACCGTAGACTGGGTGCTCTAAACAACAGAAACTTATTTTCTCACAGTTCTGGAGACTAAAAGTCAGAAATTTAAGTGTCCACTAGCAGGGTTGGTTTCTTCTGAGGGTCATGAGAAAAGAATTGTTCTAGGGCTCCGTCCTTAGCTATTTAGATGGCTAATATCTCCTTCTGCTTCCTGTAACCTGTGTTTATCTGTGTCTAAAGTTCTTCTTCAAAAAATACCAGTGATACTGAATTTGTTTCACCCAAATGACCTCATTTTAACTTAATTACCCCTTTAAAAATCCTCCCTCCAAATTCAGTCACATCCCGAGGTCCTGGGTTAGAACTTTAACATATAACACAGTTCAGCCCAGGCTGTGGCTTTTAACTATAATCTAATATCAATTCCTTCAAGGAAGTTTCTTTAAGGGAAACATTCCTTCAGTGTCCTATCAGTTATCATTTACATAGAAAACCATCTTCAGAATTAGAAATCAAAAAGCAAACAGCTTATTATTTCTCACAATTTTATGAGATTGTCAGATAGTTCATTCATCTCACGTATCTGACTGAATTCAGAAGAAGAATCCTATTTTGGATGATGTGTACTTGTTGGCACTTGGACAGTCCTAAAGCAAGAAGACTCACTTTTCTTCCATAGGACTAGGAGGTTAGAGTAGTCCTCTGGCACTCTGTCCTTGGAGGAGTACTCCAAGAGGTCAATGGAAAAATCTGCAATGTCTCTTGAAGCCCAAGCTCTGAAACACTGATCCTTAACATGTCCCCCAAATATGTTCTTTTCATCAAATAAGTTACAGAGTAGACCAAATTCAAGGACTGGGAGTAGACTCCACTCTTGATGGGAGAAACTGCTATATGTCATGTCTATATTTAAACGATCACGCATATATTAGTAAATGCTGATATGTTTGCTCTAAGACTCATTTTTCATTGTGTGACACAATTTTTCATTCCATTAACTCATTGGAGGGAAGTGGTAACAAACACAGGTCAAAACAAAAGTCTTAAGCCTGTTCATTCTTTAGCTTTTTAGAATATTCTATTTCTGCTTTCTTTTTCAGTTGTAATCATTTTGCTTAAAGACTGCATAAATCTTGACTAGAAGTAATTGCATTGTTTATGTACAAATGCTGGTCAAGTGATGAAGCCAACTTGAGAAGGGACTGAAGAGTAGAAATAGAGGCTCATAGTTCTCGTTGGTTATTTCCTGTCCCAAAGACCGCAAAGTAGTTATGTAAATGATGTAGATTGGTTATGAACAAAAAAAGGAAAATGGAAAACTCCCTACTGAGGTCCAGCCAGACTAGCTGGAGAATGAAAACAGCCTACTGAGCGTGGCAACGGGATAGTTTCCTATGGCTTCTGTAACCCATTACCATAAATGTTGTGTCTTAAAATAACACAGATTTATTCTGTCACAGTGCTGGAAGCCAAAAGTCTAAATTCCAGTAGGACTACACTCCCACTAGGACTTCAGGAGAGAGTCTTTTCTTGCCCTTCCAGCTTGCGGCAACTGCACCTGCATTCTTAGGCTCTGGCTGCAGCCTGCATCCCTGTGCTCTCTGCCTCCATTGTTAAAAGTGATCCTTCTCCTCTGGGCATCAGTGTTGTTTCCTTTTGACTCTCTCTTATAAAGATACCTGTGGTGATATTTAGGGCTTACCTGTTTAATCCAGGATAATATTCTCATATGCAAATCATTCACCTAATTACCTCTGCAGAGATTTTTTTTCAAGCACAATAATTAAAAATTGAAGGATTAGGACTCCATACTATTGATTGCTCACCATTCAACCTACTGTATTAATAACCAGTAGCAGGCTTTCTTCACCTCCAGTGTTGACCTGTTACTGAAAACAAGTATGTAGAACAAAACCGTATGTATCTGTGTCAACTACCTATCACCTACCCCAGGGCATCCATACCCCCACTCAACCACATTCCGTTTAAGTATGCATATCTCACAATCAGTGATTCAGAAATCCTTTGCAGTGAGTTTAAGATAGGAAGACATGACCCTAATTTGTTGTTTATCTATTTTTTTTTCCTTCCAATACATTAAAACACCTACATTAATTCTCTGGAATCCTAGTTTCAAGAAATGGTCAAACTCAGCAGGCAGAAGAGCTCATTTTTTTTTTTTTTTGAGTTATGAAGAACACATAAATGACCCTGATGGCTTCCCAGATGACAACTATATCAGAAATGAAACTCTGAACTCCCACATCCCACAGGCAACCTGGAAGAGCAGGGATGACTCCATGTATTCTGCAGAGCAACTGACAGCATTTTCAATCTGTAGAAGACTTTTGTATATACTTCTGAGCGGGGGTGGTGATAATATCAAATGTAGCATATTTACGATGGAAGGAATCTTGGAATGTTTGTATTTCAGGTGTCTAGAACAGAACTGCGGTAGCTAAAGTCTTGTAAACACCTTGCTTTAAGAGGCTTCATTAGAATGAAGAGATTTAGTGTGGTTTTTCCATGAAGCTGAAGTCCCTTAAATGCAATGAATGATTTTGGGTTTATGATTACCAGTTACCATATGCAAGCATGCTTACTGAGGTATGAAGTCATTTTAGTACTTTGTTTAAAGTATTTCAACTTGTGTTTAACAGTTTCACCTCATATAAATCAGGGATGGTTTGATAAGCTAAACTCTAAAGGCTGTAAAATTTCCATATTCATAGGAATCACCTGAATGTTTTGTTAACAACATTGATTCCTGAGCCAGTCACTCCAGAAATTCCAGTTCACTAAAGATGTGGTACCCAGGTGTTCTACATACAGATAATTGAGTTCATTTTGAGAAACTCTTATCTTCAGCAACATCCCAGAACTTCCAGCTTCTGATAGATCATATTCTAGCAGAGCCCATATAGAAGACTTACTCAAGAGGTACTGAGTGAAATGAGGAAAATTAGTACTGCTCAAAAGAGTACATTTCTAATTTTATAGTATGATGTTCTGAAGAAATTAGTCATCTAAGCTATAAGCAACTCACTGGCCATGATAATAAGATATGACTTATGAAAACAAAAGACCTATAAATGAGCCTCCAACAAAGTAGAAAATGTCTTTTACTTACAGCAAAAAGAAATGGAGTTCTGTGTTCTTTGAATTGGTCATTTCAGGATCCATTTCAGATTTTTCAGATTCACTTCATAATCCATTATCAGCGAGTATTCTGGCTGTTTCTGAGACTATTCGAGACACACGTACACACAAAAGGACTTTGAGGGAAAGCTGAACTTTAGTTGATGGGAATGAACTATGTGACCATCATGTTGTCATCCATATATCCATGTATCATCCATATATATCTCCATTAAACAGTCATAATAGTTTAATGAAACATCGTGTTTAAGTCTCACTTGTATCATCTGTCTTCAACCAACTTAACGATGTTAAAAAATAAAATAAATGTTAGTTGAAAAGGTTGAGTCTATATTTGAACTATTTTTCTCTTCATGGTGATATCAGAGCAAGGTCATAGCATGGAAGTGTAGAGTAATAGGCTATTTGATAGTTTGTGATGGTCATATTGTCCCTAGGAAAACCAGGACTGAAAGGGTCATGCTGCTAATAAACACTGTCCCTATAAGAGCTCGGAGAAGTGGCTTGCCTGAGTCTTCTTTGCACAGAGGGACCTCAGTTGCCAATCTGCAGATACTGCCTAATGTGACTGTTTTTGAGTTGACCGTTTATCTTGAACAAAGTTTCAGGAAACTGAGTAAAATATTGATGCAAAATGTGCCCCACTACAATCTCTGAATGCATACATATATGTGCTGGAGTTTTAGACAGTTCCTCTTTCAGAACACGCAGAATTTAAAGACAGATTTAAATGGTCCCCTTTTAAAGGAAATTTACCCCTGCATGCCAGAGTATTTTTTAAGTGACATTCCTCTTTCCAATTATGGTTTTGATCAGATTTTATATAATTCACTTCTAAAAGTTATCATCATCATCATAATAATATCCTAGAGAATTTAAATAATATAATAGCTAATATGTATCTATCAAACTGTAGTTCCTGAAAGTTGAGAGAATTTATTTTATAATCAGCAATAGAACATTTATAAAATTTGCCACATTAATTTCAATGAAAATCCTCAATTACTTTGAAGCCAAAAATAAATGATGCAGATTGTTTTGACTAAACTATGGTTATGCTAGAAACTATTGGCAAATTAGAAATTGATATGCCAAAGACTTGCAAATTAAGCAAAATTAAAAAATATATATATTTTAAACAATTCCTGACTATATTTTCAAATAAAAGTGAAAGTAAAATTACAGAATACCTAGAAAATAATGATTGTATTCATACTTCTGTGATGCATAAAAATGTATGTGGAAGAAAAAAGTCAAACTATTGTAGGTCTATATGAAGATACATGAGAACCATTCAAGTGAAAAGGTACAAAGAGCAATAAACATATCCTAAGAGATTGAAATTTTTTAATTTTGCTAATTAAAAATAATGTTAAATAAATTTGAATACTGACTGAAGAAAAAAGAAGAAAAGGGGTCAATATAATAGAGAAAGGATGACATACAAAGTCAGAAAGATCAGATTCAAAAGCAACCGAGGAAAGAGGAATGTAAAAGAATAAATGAATATTTTTAGACTTCCTCTCAGGGTACTTAAAAACATGAATAAAAGGAAACCAACTTTTTGGAAAATTTGGAATCATCTAAATTTAAATTAAAAAGATACACAATATCTAATACCAAGACAACACATTGAAAAAGTTATCAGAGTCAAATGCCATGAATGAGACAAGACCAGAAATGTTCTTGCTTTCTTTTATGTCTTCAGAGAAGACATTTCTAATATGAGATATACAAGAAACCACTTTTTTCCTTAAAAAAGTCTGAAAATAATTATTCAAAGAAGAAAGAAAAGATCACGTTGTTTTGGTAATATTGATACCACCATCACAGAAAATATTGCCAGAATTCCAGAGTCAATGAACATAATATTAAACAATGATCAAAGGTCGAGGGGTTGATTCTATTTCAGAAATGCAAAGATGGTTCAGTAACAAGAAATCCATTAAAATATTTCTACTTATATAAATGTTCACAAGGGAAAGTGTTTTCATCTTGATAAAGAGCAAAAGCACACGGGGAAAATAAATTCACCCTCTATTTCAAACTTTGCATCAATTTAAAACACCTTGCATAAATGAAAGAAACAGAACCTGACATGATACAAGTATATTCTAGAAACTCAAATCTAGGGCCAGGATTAATGGTAAAACAGCAAAAGCATTTCCATTATTGTCTCATAAAGGAAACATCTTTAAACATTATTTTGGACGTCAAAGATAATGAAGTTTACAAAATAATGAATATACAATATAAATATTGAAAAAGGAGATGTATTATGTCTGTACAGTATATGATTGCATGGTTAGTCACTCAGATAGTCAACTAGAGTCAACAAAAAAAAATAAGTAAATTTCAAATGTTGGTTAATTATACTTACATATACAACAATTAGAAAGAAATATAAACTTAATGGAAGCAAAATTAAATTTACCGTCCTAAAATTCTTTAGAGCAAGCTTAGTAAGCAAATCATAAATTCAATATGAAGAAAAGAAAAAAAATCTTTGGTGAATGGGAATATGTTGTTTTAAAATATAAGGCCTCCATTTTATCAAAATGAAACTATACCTTTAAGTAAATAAAATTTTTATAAAATAATTTTACATCAAAATATTGACAATATTTTTAGAGAACTTGAAGAATAATAGCTAACATTTTTCTGGAAAAAAAAGTAACATTGAGATATCAGAAAACTACTAAAATAATATGGAAGGGTAGGGAAGCTTTCTAATAATAGTAAAACATATTTTAAAGCCAATGTGTTAAAATTTAGTTTGGTGCTGACATAAAAATTGGCAGTCAGTAATGGAAGAGAAGAGAGCATCAGGGATTATATAACAATGTAAATATTACAGGTGAGGGACAAGCCGGATTCAGTACACAGGGGAGGAAAGTCTGCCTAGCAACTGGAAAAATAAATATATCTGGACTCAAACTAGACTACTCTGTCATAGTAAGTTCTGAATGAATGGAAAATGTAATTGCTAAATGAAATCCTAAAGTCATATTTAGTTTTTTTTTTTTTAATTCTAAAGCTATTAGACATAACTAAAGAAGAAAAAATATTAAGGCAGTTATATGTTAAAAATATATATTTGGACATAAAAATATCTGTATATCTAAAAATTTAAAGACAGAAGATACAGAATGAAGTAGAGATGGTTTATCATAGAGAATATAAGACAGAGCTAATGTCCATAATATATAAGGAACACTTACAATGCTAAAAAAAGAATATGAAATATGAAATGGACAGGGAGTGTGTAAAAGGCATGAACAAGTGTTGTCCCAAAAGGAAGTATAATAAATATTTGGTCAGTCTCATCTTAAAAATCAAGGAAATACAAATGTAAATAACAATTACGTATCAGCAAGATTGATAAGGTTAAATATTTCCATAAATACCCATCAGTGGGGAACTAGGTAGACGTGCACTTAAATATTCCTGTGATCGGAATATAAATTGGCACACATTTTTGAAGGAAACATTTGACAATATCTAGCAAAATAATCAGCCACGCTAGTTATTAAGCCACCAGTTTCACCTCTAGGATTTTTCTTCCCTAGACCAACGTGTGCATGTTAACAAATCTGTGTGCCCAGTGATGATTACTGCAAAATTTTTACGAATAAAGAGAAACCTGCAAATAGCCTAAGTATCTACAAACAGGAACTCGTTACATTTACGACATCCCTGCACTGTAATGAAGGAATTCTCAATCTACTAATAAAAATAGGGAGTCAAAATATATTAATAAATCAATGGAGTAAATAGGATTCCATAAATAGAAAAAATACACCAATAAAACAAAACCAAATGAGTCAAAGTATGAGAGGAAGATTTCATTTGCCCTTTAAAGCTTGATGACTAGTTTGACCAACATGTATTATCTTAATAGTAGCTATAAAAATAATAATATTAGTAATAATAATGATAGTAATACTTTTTAAGCTGGGTAGGGGAAGTTGGGGACAGAAGTCAGCAGCAAGACAGGTCAGTCTTAACCCTCTGGGACCTTGATGACACTGGCGAGTTTTTCACAAATATTAAATAAAAAGACAATACTTTCAGTGATTCAGAATCTAAAATGCCCCTTAATCCCTTATCCCAACTGCTGAGCATCTACACATACATGAAGTATTCCATATTATAGTGCACCATATTCCCTTCATCACAGAGGCAATTGTACCAACTGATCTGGAACTTCTTACATTATACGATGGGATCTGCAGAAAACCCAAAGTCCAGGGATCTACACACAGATCCTATCCTGGTTTTTACATTCATGGATATTCTTGAACAGGCCATGAGCCCTGCTGAGCCTCACTTTTCTCATCTGCAAAATGGGGATATTCTTTTAAAAAATCAAAAGCATTGTAAAGAGAAACTATATGAATGATATGATACATAACATATAGAAGTTAGGTTTTGTTTGCCTAGTGTTAGAGACTATCATGTTTAATTTTTATATCTTTATGGCAGAGTAGATAGATTGAATAAACATGGGTTCAAGGTCAGAATGGTAAAAAATAAATTACTTCAGGATTTGCACCAACCTAAATCTGGGATAAATTTGTATACACTAAAATCAAAAGAAACTTCTTACTGGTCAGATTCTGATTTCACTTGCATTATATTCCCAGTGTTAACCATTCATATATTTTCCTCCCTATCCAATCTTTTCTGACATCTGTCCCTTTCTAATATTGACAGTTTAACTTAGCTAAAATAGTTTCTTTGTCTCTCTTTATTGGAATGAAGGTGTGATCTATTCAATCATTCCCTAAGCAATGATGTATCAAATTTATTAAAACCAGAGACTAACATAGAAAATGAGAAATAAATATAAAAAATAACCCCAGAAAATCACTATTTAATTCTTGCCAGCTTTAATGTTTTTATTTAGAGTAGACATGGTGTTAGCCTGTTGGTCACTGATAATTTAACTGTTTTACAACTAGAAAATAATCCAACTTAATTTGCCTGCTGGAATGTAGACCTCCACATGAAGTAAAAAACAATCTTCCATCATCTGGCAGTGTTACTTCTTTGAAGCTGATGTATCATCATTTCCCATAAGGAGATTCCTTTCTGCCTAGTCATCTTATCTGCCCTGTTTATTTCCCTCTGAATGTCTTTGTTCATGAGAAGTTTTCTATTGATAATTTATGGTCTGTTTTGTCATTTCCATCCTCATTGAAGCTTTCTTCCATCACACTTCACAGTGGTAATGTCTTCCTTTTCTGTGTGCCTGTAAAACCTGTTTGTGTCACTCAATGTCCCTTCTATTTGCTTTCAGCTCTATGACGTTTCCTGTCTTTAAATGACTCTGACGTTGAGCACTTTAATCTCTCCGGGTTTCACTTTCCTCACCTATAAAATTATGCAGCTCAAGGGATTCAATACTTTATTCCACAAATACTTTACCAATGCCCACTTCATACTAGTCACTTTTCTCTGTCTTGGAGACCTAACAATATACAGAAGTGACAACAAAGTCAAGAATTGGTTACTGTCTTGATGTTACATTCCTATGGGGAGAGGACACAATATTAGGTATACCTTTTTCTGTTTTCTTAAGGTATTCTGTGAAATTTGTTCTCAGGTATCAGTATGTCTTTGTTGATGTGTGAAGAGGTTTTGTTTTTTCTCTATTCCTGTTTTATTGTCTTAAAACAATCAGACAACCATCTAATCAGAATAAATACATACCTATACATACAAACACACATACACACACACTTTTCTCTCTATTTCAAAAGACCCCTTTCCAAAGAAAAAATTTTAATACCTAAATAAAAGTCCCTTTAATCAGTTACGAGTACTGTACCAATCATTTCCCTACAGGGTGACCTTTTCATCTTTTAATGGCATTTTGGAATGAAATCGCCCTAACATGTTGGGAGTGTTATGTATGTCACATTTCCAATTCTATTTTTTCTCTTGTTGGCACTGAGTAAGGCCTAATGTATTCATGACCTAATTAGAGTAATTTTTGAATAATAATGACCTCCTGGGGGAGACTTTTTTTCTTAGTACTATTCAGACACATTAACTAGAACAAGTGTTTTCTTAATTTTTAAGTGTTTCTCTGGTTATTGGAAGCATTTTTGCTTCATTTAAAATGGAAATTATATAACAGGAATCCCTAGAGGAAAAAAGAAGCATTTTTAGTTTTTTTTTTACTTCTTCTCTTGAAAATGTAATATTCTTGTTATGTTGTTGTTGTTGTTGTTTTTTTACTGTTGTTCATCTTTTCTTTCATTCTCCTAGTTGTGAGTGTTTCCAAGAAAGACATATCATAACATTTGAGGAAAAATGCTTAAACATTTCAGACAGCCCATCTTGCTGCTGTATCTCTGGTTTCTGACTTAGTTGCATAATAACTTTCAAAACATCTCCCTTTTTATCATCTTAGCCTTTTCTAAAATGGAATTAACTGATAAGAAGCACAAAAAGCCAGTAAGTAGATGACACATGTGTGGAACGTGTACATTCTTTCCTGCTTAGGTAACGCTAAGTATTTTTATTTTGAGTAAACTTTATGTGTGTGCGTGCATGCCCCCACGATCTCCCAGAGATCAATAGAATTGTTCTGTCTCTCATCTCCATCACTGCTAGAAGTTTCTGCTGCCTACTCATCCATCTCTCCATGTTGATCTGCCCACCCCCTAACCTGGTATGATTTAGTGCTTACTCCCACATGGTCCTTTTATGCCCTGGAGCTCTCAATCTGATGTCATTAAAATGCTCCTCATCACAGGAGTCCCCTTCTACATCTCTGGCAATATTTTACTTCTTATTTCACCTTAATGGAAATCTGACTTCACTAGAGGATTCAGATGTTACCACATTTGTCTTCGGTAATGGCTGTCTTTAGTTTCTCTGTCCCCCATCAAAACAGGTTCTGAAACTTGACGTGAGGTATATGCTCCTGATTGCCTCTTTCAGGCCAATTTTCTTCCCTCCTCTTTCAAAACCCTTATCTCCTTAAAAACTCCCCATCAGACTATATCATCTTCTAGACCACTTTGTTTAAACCTTACAACAAAGTTCCATTCTCTGGACTCTAGTAACTGGCTCACACTTTTTTGTTCTCTATACACTGCTTTGTTTAAAATAAACCTACCAATAACTTAACTACTAAAATACTTTGGTAATCCTGCCTTCTTATAATTCAAACTCATTTATTCTGAAATATACACTTTAACAAATCTTAGGCTGCATTAGGGTCTGTCCTGTATTCACCGAACATTTTTTCTCAACTAATATACTGCTGTGCAGAGTGACGCTTGCCTGACCTCCTCTCCCACTTTCTTACTGGTGGAACAATACGAAAAACCTAATTAAATACAAGCACTAATATTTTTGTGTATCCATTCAGTAATCTGAATGTGGCTTGAAAAATACCAAACCATGATACCAGCTAGCCCTACTTTAGTTACATGACCACAAATTCAAAATGACTGAGTACTACCCAACAATAATACTGTATTTTCTAAGCTTCCTCCCTCACTCTCCCATGTGTACACTTCAACATTCTCCTCTGCTTAAATATCCTCACATTTTTCCAGTCTCTCCCATTTCTGTTCAACATATCTATGCTCTTTAGCCTAGCTTCCAGGGAAGAAGAGCAACAGTTTCTGCTTAGCATAACAAAAATTTGAAATTATGGGGAGAAAATAAGCCTCCTGTTGTTTCCAAGTCAAGCTTGGACATCAAGAATCTATCAACAGCTATTTTCCTAAATAGCTATCTAAACTTGAATTCTTTAAACTCTAGAACCTCTTTCTTCAACTCTAAAATGAGGTATATAAATGGAAAGTTTACAGGAATCCCTTATAGTAAGATATATTGAAGTCGACATTTGTAAGTACAAGCAATGTAAACTGGTAAGTCTGCATCTATATGCACATTCTGATGGCTGCGAGAATGAAGAGGATAGTAAGAGAGAGACACTAGAACCAGGAAAGTGGGAATATTGGGAGGTGGCTGAGAAGAAGCTGTCAGAATGTCCTTTGGTGTCCTCTACACAATTATTATTCACATGAAACTCTATTGGCCTTATAGAAGAGTACAACACCATTTTAGCATTTTGATGGCTATAGAAGTTAAACAGAATGCTCGGAGTTGGTAGTCAGGGGAAAGCCTTCCCTGAATGTCATGTCTATGTTTATGAAGGAAGGCAGCACATAACCTCAAGTAAAAAGATAATAATAATAAAAACCTAAAAGATGAAACAGAGGCAGGGACCCCACAGTGTCTCTACAGGTTTAAATTAAAGTAAATGGTTACTATTGGCAGAATCAGTGACTGAGTACTAAGAGATCATGAATGACTGGAGAATAAATGCAGTCTGTTACTGCATAAAGCACTGCCAACAAACTAGACAAGGTGTCACTTCTGGGTAGACCCTGAAGTATTTCTTCTAACTGAATTACAGAGCCTGGTTCCTGTGTGTGGACAGAGAGGACCCTTTCATGGTGCATTTGTAGCTCATTCCCCACCTGTGGCAAGTTGGAGGCATGTATGAGGAGAACAGAAGGACTTTCACTCAGTCTGGTCCCCCTTGAATGGCTGTGCCTGTGCATAGCACCAGACCCAGCCAGAAGTAAGACCCTTGCAGCATGAGGCCATTTATGAGAGACAAGTGTCATCTGCCTAGAACAATTTTATTTAGAGTGATATTGCTCTATTGTTTAGAGTAGTGGCTATCCATCACATACATAAAACTTAAAACTATAATTAACCACCAATTAGAAAAAGAAATTCTTTTCAATAAAATTATTCTGGAGCAAGTGAATATCTATATGTGAAAATAAAAATAATCAACCTCTACTCACTATATATATGTACATATGATTTCTTACATAGAATAAAGAAAGCACTAGCCATAAAGAAAATGGACCATTTGGATTCCATCAAAATATAAAATGTTTGTTCATCATATGACACCTTTAAGAATGTCAGTGGGCAAACCACAGACTGGGAAACCTGTTTGCATCAATGTATCTGATAAAAGACTAATATCCAAAATATTTAAATAATTTCAATAATAGAATATTATAGAGATAAACAGTCAAATAGTATAAAAATTAATGTACAAAAGAATTGAATAGATTTCACAAAGAAAGATATATGAAAAGATAGATAAATAGATATACATATGAGAAAACACTTCACAAAGGATGTTATGAATATAATATTTCATAAGAAAAAAAATTGGTAACTAGGAAAATTAAGATCAATTTACTAAGTATCAGACCATATTACTAGAATGGGAAGATATTAGACATTAAGAATACGGAGCCACTAAAACTCTCAGTTATTGCTGGTGGGGGTATAACATGGTACTGTCATTAAAAAATGTTTTCTGGTTTCTTATAAAACATTTCCTTCTCCAATGATCCAACAATGCCATTCCAAAGAAACGAAAATATATTAATCTTGACAAAGGATGTTCATGACAACTTTGTTCAGAATAACTCTAAACTGGAAAAGCTAAAATGTTAAGCATGACAGAGGGTAACTAAATTTTGCTATATTCTTACTA
Source organism: Solenodon paradoxus (assembly GCA_004363575.1). Lineage (NCBI taxonomy): Eukaryota > Metazoa > Chordata > Mammalia > Eulipotyphla > Solenodontidae > Solenodon > Solenodon paradoxus. The sequence continues at coordinate 158,215 of RJWH01000865.1, forward strand.
TGGGAAACTACTCACTTGTTAGAAGGAATAAGCTGCAATATTATGGAGAATTTTCAAAATCATGATTTTGAACAAAAGAAGCCAGATACCAAAGCGTGTCTTTCATTAGGTTCTGCTTGAATGAGGTTTTCTAACAGGAAACAAACTTCAGTGATGGAAAAGCAGAGCAAATTGATTTGGAAGAGGAATGAAGTGGGAATGGTTGGAGGGAACTTTCATGGTAATGGACATATTCTATGTCCTGATCAGGTGTTAGTTATGTGTGTTTTTGTATTCACAACAATGCCTTATTGTCCTCTTAAATGATATACTTTTCAATGAATACAGAGTGTGCCCATTTTATTCCATTAAAAGGTAACTGTATAAAATACACCTACTCCCATATAATTAAATGTTATTCTCTCTCCTATCACAGGGTTCTAACCTTTCTATCTGGTCACCATCCTCCTTGAGTGACCCATTGACTAAGGAAATGTACACACCTTCTATCTTACCTGCAAACTATCTGAAAGATCTAAGTTTCAACCCTAAGAAAGTTCCAACCTCAACAACTCCTGAAAGAGCCATGAGTTTTGAAGTTGGCGAGAAGTGTTTTCCTTGATACCCTAAAAATCCCCAACACCAGATCATTCTGGCAACAATTGTTAGGAAAATGCAAGTAGCAGTTTCAGTCTGTAGAGTCAAAATATTCACACATAAGTAACAGGTGAACCTTGGAAAGTCCAAGACAAAAAAGGCTCTTGGTGACTTTTGGCTCTGAGTTTCTAGTGTGCTTTTGCTTCTCAGATTCACGTTTTCTTTTTGGCTCATCTTCACGGCAGACTTATTTCTGCCTTGAAAGTAGATATTCTACCTCAAGACTCAGAAAATTCAAATAAATTTGAAAAACGTATTGTGCATTATTTGATAATTGTTCTGGGAAAGATACTGTACTAAGCCCTTTAAAAATGTGTGTGTTCTAGTTCCAAGGTATTTTCTAGATAAGTTGAACTCTTGTATAAGTACCAAGGCTGTGACTGAGAAGTCTTAGGAAGCCTATGACCATTTGTGATATTTTGTTCTCTATTGAACTAAACAACTAAGTGTCCTTTTCTGTTGTGAAATCTAGGTTTTATTAAACTGACCTAATCAATAATAGTTGACTTTTGGATAGCCTATAATACAGTCCTGGCACATGGGGAGGCAGAGAACAACTTAATCATGACTTTATTTCTCTGTAGAATGTGGCATTTAGTACCCACTATGTATCCTATATTTCATGAATGATTCTTACTATCTTCCATAACGTAGGCACATTTTCAAAGTGAAAGTATCCTTCACTAAACAAATATATTTAATTATTGGAACTGGATAATGGGAATTCAAATGGCATATTCAGGTAGCAGGGGATATACAGAGTACCTGAAACTACTCATTGTTTCAGTTTCAGATAAGAAGTTTGAGAGAATAAGGACTATCTTGTAAGGATCCCAAACTCTTCTGTATTTTGATGTTGAGATACAGGATCACTAGAAAGACAAGGTTTGTGACTTGATGCTGCTCTTCTAGCTTTACTTCATGGCATTTCAAAATACCAATCAATCCCAATTTCTCAACAGGTGTACAGCTGTAAGGGCCTGAGTGTTTGTGATACAGTCTGAAATTGCAATCATCTCTTTAGCTCATAGTTTAATTGCACTGGAAAATTCACTATCTTAATAGAGTTATAAGCAGTGCACATGGATTATGAATTTATGTATATGCATTATGGTTTTATGCATTTGAGGAAGAAAAAGGCACAGATGGCTGGGCTCCATAAACTACCTCACTGGTGTATCAAATAAGCACAAGTACAATTTAGTTAGTGGAGGAGTGAAAAGAGAAAAGGGAAGAGAGATGTGTAGATAAATCCACTAGATTCTGACACTGCCTTAGGAAATTAGCTTTTGAACCCCTTCTTCCCGCTTTGTTAAATTGTAAAATAAAAGGATATCTTTCCTAGTCCTATTCTTTCCTGGATGATTTACACTCAACCAGGGGTCAGTGATTAAGAACCCCAGTGAGAGTATTTGTAAACCCACATTGTGAACACAGGTCTTCTTGAAGTTCACTGCCAATGAGTGTACTATTTCAAGTGCATGAGACACTCGTATTGTACTAAAAATTTTCTTTTGGCCTAAATGTGTAGTATACTGACCTCATCAACTAGGGTAAAAGCTACCTATTAAGAGTAAAGTTACAATAAATGTACCCTTTTATAACCAAGAGGATTGGAGCAAAAAAAGCACAGAACGATGTAAAGGAAAATCACAAACTGTTTGGTAAAGTCAAGTTGCAATTGAACTTTAATATACCCTTGGCTGAAAAGAGAACTTTGTCAGAGGATTGATTAAATCTAGCGTCGACAAGTTGCCCGAGGTTGCAATTCATTTATAGAAAGAGTCTGGTTACAGAAGTAGGGATTCTTACTCTTGAAATATCACTCAAAGTAAAAGGTTCATTAATACTGAATTATTAAGAAGGTAGTTTCTGGGTTGGTTGACCTCCCCTGTGGCAAACTACAAGTTTTGTAACTTGGGAATTAAGGGATTGGGTGGTTTATTGGTAAAAGAAACTATCAAGGAAATAGCAGTGGATTATTAAACCAGAGTTTGCTTCTTCATAGAACTCACAGCTAAATTGAAGTTAAATTACCTCACTGGCATGCCGGGCTACCGTGAAGTGTTTGTTGGAGAAAACAGGTTTAAAATGACACCAAGGGTGGTGCATCCCTGTGGCTCAGTGGCTAAAGTATAGGCCACAAAGAGCCCAAGGAACTGAGTTCGAGACCCAGGGCTGTGGGGAGGAACACCAGGGGAGGTTTACAGAGACCTTGTTTTCAGAGAAGCAGGTTTCAGTCTTCACATGCTCATTCCTATCAGTTTTATATGAAATGATGTAGCATAGAGTCTAGCATTTGTTTATGTCATCTATACATCTATACATGTTTTTGTGTGTTCACTATCAGACACTTAGGCCTGGAGACACAATAGGAAAGAAGACCCTTGTGGAACTTACATAATACCTGGAAAATTAGAAAGTTAATAAGTTAAATAATATACACAAAACCTAATTATAGGTAATGATAAATTGTAGGCAGAAAAATAAAACAGAAGAATCTGACAGGTGAAAGGTTTGTCTTGAAAGGCCTGGTAAGGAGTTGACAAAGACTAAGGGAAATAAGAGTGCTGGAGTCATGTAAAGCCTAGGGAGAGAACAATCTGACAGAAACAGCATATGTAAACATGGATGTAAACATGGCATATGCCTGATGAGCTTCAGGGTAACAGAAGACCATTTTAACAGAAAAGGGTGAATGAGAACATTTAGAGTAAAAAAGCTTGAAGAGGTAAGCAGAAGACCAACCATACAGGGTCTTCTTGTGGCAGTTGTTGTTTTTTAAAATTGGGAAAGAGCATCATTACAGGATGACCAAGGGAGTGGCATAAATTGACTTAAAAAATCACAACACTACCATCCAAGAATAGATGCTTTGGGGGACAAGAATGGACAAAACAAGGTGAATTAGTGGGGTCCTAAAGTAGGTTAGGTGAAAAAAGATGGCAACTTGGATGAGGGAGATAACTCTGAGGATGATGAGAAGTGATCCAATTCCATCCCTTTTCAAAGGTAAGTCAGCAAGGCTTGTTAATAGATAGGCTGTAGTTTTTGAGAAGTTAAATATGAATCAATAATGGTTTTCAAGTTTGGGGTCTGAGCCAGTGGGAAATAGTAATGCCTCTGTTGCTCTGTTAAGAGCAGGAATACAGGAAGGAATAGAATTGAAGTAAAGAGACATCAAGAATTCTGTTTTGGACATGTTAATTTTTATGGCTCAGAAATTCAAGAAGAGATGATGAACACAATATTTTATTTTATATATATATATGGATAGATAGATATAGACATGTACATATGCATAATGCATATGTGTATACAGATAGATAGATACTCGGAAGATGTCGGAACTAGAGAATAAAATTGGGGGTGGTATTTTAAAAATATGCTATGGAAAATCTCTAAATTATGTGATACAGAGTAGTAAAATGAATCCAGATTGCCCATCACTTAGCTTTGATAATGATCAACTCATGGGCAATCTTAGTTTATCAGTATCCTCACTACTTTCACTTTTATATTATTCTTATAAAATGTCAAATATCACATCACATTATCAATAGATACTTTCATATTTCACTATTCATCTAGTTGGTTTTGAAACCATGAGTCCAGACAAGATTATCTATGGAGAGTAATTAAAGATGAGAAGATATATGAGGGCTGAGTTTCTGGAACATTCCAAAATGTACAGGTCAGGAAGAAGATCTAGCAAAGAAGGCCAAGAAGGACCTGCCACTGAAAAAGGAAGCTAAAACATCTGGTGTCGCGAGTGTGAAGTGAAAATAGTATTTCTGTTATGTCCAATGCTGCTGAAAATTAGAAAAATACACAAAGAATTGTCCATTAAATTTAACAAGGCAGAAGTCGCGGTTAATTTGACAAGAGTGGTTTCTCTGAAATGACAAAGTCTGGACTTGAAGAGGTTGAGGAGTGAATGGCGGATGAGAACATTGAGTCAAATCAAATAAGGTACTTTGTTGGAAACAGAGAAATGGGGCAGAAGCTAGAAGGGAGTATTCAGTTATGGGAAAATTTTATTTTGATATCATAGAGGATAGGGCTGCAGTTAATATGCTGATAAAAATTATCTGCTCCAGAGGAGAAAGCTGATGTTGTGGGAGAGAGAGAGAGGACAAGTGCAAAGCAAAATCCATTAGTAGGTGAAAGGAAGCGGCCTCCTGTGCACGAGTGCAGGGGTTGGTCTTAGAGTGGTGACAGTTCATCAATTTTAACAGGAGGAAAGGCAGAGTATATTGATCCAAATGCAGGCAGGTTAGTATATTTAATGGAAGACAAGTGAGAATTATTCTATTCTAAATGTTACTATATTCTCCATGCAATAATTATTGAGGTCATCAGTTAATAATGAAGTAGGGTTAGGCCTTCCTAGATATTTCAGGATAGAGGAAAAAGTAGGAAATATTCCTCATAAGATGAAAAAGTAAACTGACTTGATAAATACGGTAGACTTGCTGATGGTGCCACGTCTCCCTTTAAATACATCTTGGAAACTCCTTAGAAATACAAATTTCTAAGACTCAGTCTCCAAAGTACTATAGATCTGAGATGTAGAGGGACTCCCTATTTTCTATTTTGCTCAGGGTTGTGAAGTCGATGCTTGTTTGGCTGACATGATTGTCTATAGAAATACTTCCCACTCTCAAAAATGTCCTGGTTTGAACAACTGAGATCACCTCAGGAGGAGGAGCTGGAATCTTCATTTTAAATAAATTCCCGGTGATTTGGAGACAAGTGACCTAATTTCTGTGCTCTGAGAACCACCATTTTATGGGGTTGTCAATTCTCAGTATCATATCTCTTCTGAAATAGTTAGGTATGTTCCACCCATTGCAGTTACCTATGTTTAGGATTATCTGCAATAGCCCATGGGCTTTAGAAAAATTGATTTATTCAGAAAATGACTGATACATGCTCTGGAATGAAACTCTATGGAATTTATTCTACCAGCTTATGCACATGTGTGCACACACAGGCACACACATACACATGTGCACACACAGGCACACACACACCTGTCGAAAATGTTTACCAAGTCCCAGGCACTCATCTAAGTACCTAAAACCACACACTGATATTTTTCCCACATTTTGCAGTGAGCACAAGGATGCAAAGCAACTTGCTCAAGATCACAGTTTATAAGTGGTAGAACTTGGATTCAAAACCAGACATATGGCTCTGCAGTCTGTGCTCTTAAAATTTATGCAGTCATCCCCCAAAAACTCTATTCCATGAAAATTCCCATCTCTGTTTCTTACTTCCTAAGATCCTGTTGCTAATCCTGAACCAGATTCCCCTGAACCAGATTTGTTCACACTTAGCATTATCTTATTTCTGCTGATCTTCATTGTGTTTTCCTGAATTCTTACCCCTATTTTCTTGTGAGTGACTTTCAGAATCTTTATTATTTGTAGAAGGTCTTTATCTCTTAATTCATAGGCATCTACCAAAATTATAGCTTTTTTTCATTTTTAAAACTGTCGAGTGGGAGAAAGGGAATTAACATTGCACACGCATCAACTACTTGGTTGCATTTTATATCATTTTCTCATTCAATCTTCACAATAATTCTAAAAGGTAAATTTTTATCCCATTTTTTAAAATAAGGAAAATTGGATTTAAAGAGAATAAGTAAATTACCCAGAAAAATTGAAAGTAGTGAATCCTGTATTTGAGCTCTGGATCCTCACCTGCAGAATTGTATACTGCAATTTATTTTAACAACAGGAATGACTTCATTTTCCTACTGGGTTAGCCACAGTGCTCTCTGCTTGACCTGTGTTAATAATGGAAAAAGGAAGGCTCTTCTTCCATTCTCTTTGGTGAAGAGAGCACCTGCTTTCATGAAGTCTTAGGTGAAAGTAAAAATATTAAAGATACCCTTTTCAGCAATACGGTGGATGTTGCTATCTAACCATTTCACTGTCAGTGCTGTAAGAAACTCTAGGCCCTCCTCCACAGTCAAAAACTAATTTATCTTCTGACATTTCACCCATTAATGGGCCTATCAATTAATAAAAGGAAAGTATTATAATGAGACATAATGGAAAATGTATAGCACTCCCCACTGGTGGAGCTGTGTTGGGGAATATGATAGACAGCGCTGAGGATAGTGCTCCATGTAGAGCCTGTCTATCTGGTCATAAAAATTTATTTGAGTGAGGATCAATTCATTAGCACCTAAAAAAAAAAAAAAAAAGAATACTGAGTTGTAATAAAAAATGTTATCAAAATCAAAGCATATAGGATACCAAGAGAAAAAAATGAAAAACGCTAAACAAAAATGACTACAACAACCAAGGACTCAAAACAAGTCCCCTGGATGTGATTGACCCTGACACAGCCTGAGTCACTATAAGACATTTAGCAAGACAGTGTAACTGGGTGTAACTTGGTATAACTCATCAAAGCAATATGACAACCTCTACTACTTCGTGTCTATAAAATGCCTATCTTTTCATCCCCTGACTCCATATGTAGTCATATTTTCCTCTTTGGGGCAGCTCAGGTTCAAGACAGTAGTGATTTCTACTCTCAAAAGGAACTAAAAGATTGAGTAGATACAGCGTTCTTGATGTTTGCCCAAAACGGAAATGTCACTCAGTTTCACTGTTAGACAAGACTGCCGAGAATGTGTAGGAGTTCATCAGCATTTCCTCAGATTGTCCACCCAATGTTGCTAATGCTTTCCTAGGTGAAGGATTTGAAAGGCAATGCAATCTTGTCTTTCACATTAGTGTTCTCTGAGCACTGAGCACATAGTGTGTACTGATTCACGCCTTTATGAATTCTGTGACAGACAAGGCACTGA